>VYXD01008569.1:0-65224 GCA_013397195.1 Hylia prasina | reverse complement strand
AGGGAGGGAGGGAGGGAGGAAGGAAGGAAGGAAGGAAGGAAGGAAGGACAGTAAGTCTCAGATGTCTTGATCCCCATCTCTCTATCAAATGAACAACCTGCCTTCATCAGAAACTGTTACGCCACACTCTCACAAGAAGTGTTCTGTCTCAGTAACTGTTCATATGTTTTTTAATTACCATTTTTCAATCCCTACTCTTTATCCTCATTTTGTCTTTCTGCCATGCTGTCCTAGTTATTCAAAATGGCCCTATAACCATAATGGAAAACATCTCACAAGAAAAGTATTAAACCTTCATACCTTTCTGTCCTCTCTCCTTTTCAGTCTAGGAAAAAATAATGTGCCTAGGGAAAATGCCAAGGTTTGTGTGGCTAAATAAGAAAAAGTGGGTCACAGAGACACAAAGGCCATTTTCTAAAATTTGTGCGCATTTATGCAGCTTTTATCTATCCTGTATTTTAAGCTATGAACTTTCATCCAAACATAATTTGAAAGGGTATTTGAAATGAGGTTGGAATCATATAATTTCTGTAATAATTTAGCTCTTTTAAAGCAGTAAAGTCTTATGGAAACAGTAGTCCCTATGAGCCCTTTGTGGAGGGAAGAAAGGGAGAAGGAAAAAACACACAATCAATTGAACCCAGTGGATATGAAAAAAATTTTGAAAATGAAAGCTCCAGAAATTTTGCAATACATGTCCACTGTGTAAGAGCATATATTTATTCACATATAACATACTGGTAAATATATTCTCTTGCAATTAAATGGGGTTTGTGAACAACTACACATTCTGACAGAGTTGAGATATAATTCAGCGTGAGGCCAATATAATGGAAGCTTTCCCTGTGCATTTGATTGTTTATTCATGTTTCAGAAGAACTGGTCAGCAAGATTTATTCAGAAGGAATAAAATACAACCAATAAATTTTTCTGGTGGAGATTTGACATTACAGTTTACTCACCTTGTTGCTTTCAGACCTTCTGTTTCAGTTCTTTACATGCTTACTAATTGAGAGACTAAATTGTTTATCCCGGATTTCAAAAAAAGTGGTTTAAAAAAGGTATTGGGGTAATGTGTGAACTTCTGTTTTCTGAACTCAAAGAATCATTGTCTTTTTAGAAAATTAGGGACATTTTTCATTTGTTGGTCCTTTTGAACACAATACATTTATCCAAATAGGATTGTGCCTGCCCAACCTGAAACCAGTAATAAACCTTCAGATCCAATAATTCCCAAGTAGGCCTTAAAATAAAACAGCTCTATAATCTATACAGAGAAATAATGAATATGTGTGATTCCATATGGCAGATGAAGGATTTTCATTTATTCACTGGGTTTTTTAAACAAGGCAGAATGATCTTTGAACTAAGTTTGATTTTTTAATGAAATTAATCAACAAAAGTCCTAGTTTTTGATGTGTTGAGATAACACAGAAAAGACATGGGATTTGGACATGGCTTTAGGACTGCTAAACCACATAAAACAATCTATTCCTTATGTTGTAAAAAACTCCAGGAAATACATTCAGCTGTATGTCCAGTTCTCTTCAACTGCTCATTTGACCCAAAATTAAGAGAACATCAAAGTCCCAGCCGAACTGTACTAATTGTTGACTACTTTTAACAGTTTCCAAAATTAAACCAATGTAATTTGTACAACTTACTTCAGATAATCATAGATGATTTGTCACAGAAGCACTGCCACAACCATCACGTTCACTGAGGCTGCTAAATGGGGTTGGCAGACCACTGAATAGACAGACCCATAAGAATCTGCTATTCTGCTCTTTCGCTTGCTCTTCAGCATACAGCAAAAATTACCACTCCACACCCCCACAGATATCTCTGCCAAAAGGTGAAAGTCACAGATGTCTAACCTGGACTTCAGTGAAGTGTTATATGAACCTCAGTCCGCCATACAATAAGGATTTATTGACATATCAGCAGGTTTTTTCACCAGCAAGTATGACACATGAGCAATTTAATAACAGCATTTTTGCTGTCTCAGTATCTTTATTTAAATATGCATTTAATTTCACCTGCATTTAAATGTGAAGGGATCATTTCTCTCTTTTCTCACATCTGTTACTGAAATTTGTTAGATAAACCATTGGCTGAAAAAGCTGTACAATTTAAGGCTGAATTTTGTTTTCTTCTGTGGAGCATGTGCTATTCTAGACTATACTATGAAGCCTTGCTATTTTCAAAGAGCTGCACTGCTGCAAAAGCAGGGTATCAGTTCTGTTGCTTCTAGGCAATATGGCAAATCTTTACCTTCAATCTGCATGCTTATGTACATTCCACATATCTAACCAAGAGTGTCTGGATGACAGTTTTCAATTCTTCTACATTACCTGGGTAATCAGCTATAAATAACTCATTAGCGGAGCAAAACCATCTCTCCTGGCAGGATTTGATTGTTCATTCTCAAAACTGCATGCAGATAGTTTAACACCTGGGTAATCCCTGTTACTTTTTTTGGTCCTCTCTGTTCACAAGGCAGGCAAGAAAATACCTTAGGGAAGATAACTGCCTGGGGTTTCATCCTGAATCAAACCTTTAAGTATCTCTTGAGCTAGATATCTCTGAGCTTTACATATGACCCAAATGTAACTGTTTAGAGACTTGGAAGTCTTTAGTGATTTGGAGAATGTTACTTGTGGGTACAATGGTGCTTTAGAGATTTTTTCAGATTAGGAGAATACAGAGGAATGGTATGTGCAAGCTACAGTATAAAACAGTTTTTAAATTATTTCAACTGTTGTACAATCATCCAATTTTCTAAAGGAGCACTTATGGAAATGTAGGTCATTTGACAATTGGCCATCATTACATCAGAACAAACCAAAACACATGCAAGACTTTTCCACGGAATTTGAGAGAAAGAGTTGTGAAAGAGGTCAACTCAGACAATTAATCAGGCACCTAGATTAACAGTCCCTTGGTTTTCATCCATAGAAACCAAGCTGATCTCTGGTACTACTTCCTTTCAGCTAAAGTGGTCTCCCAAATTTTTTTTTTCATACAGAACTAAAATGTTTCACAATGTAAGTCATCTATACAGAAAATCAGGTCTTTTGGAAACGTCTCATGTTTTCACTTATTCTTGAAGTTCCAAACAGAAAATCTGGATCTGTTCTAAAGTTTCTGTGTATGTGTTAAGCAAGACTGTAAAATATATTGCACAAGATACTTTTTAAATACATTTTTAAATACATTCTTACTATGCATCATAAATACACTAAAACTCCTACTATATAAATTTAAACCTCAAGATTATATAAGCAACCAACTGGATACACTATATCCTCAACTAACAGTGTGCTTGAAAGATATATATGATATTGAAGAAGTTATATATTGTTTCAACAGAAGGCAAAATTATTTAACTATTTCACTTCTGGGGTACCAGCATAAAGCAATAAAAATCATAACCTTTTTTCATAAATTTGGTATGCTTCTAATGGTTATTTGTGACCCTTCCACTGCTTTTACAGAAAACAGAAAAACAAGTTTTAAATCCTTGTTTCCTCCATGATGTTTTGGAGATTTTGGAAGTGGGGAAGATGTACGTATTCACTAAATAGTCAACACAGTGTTCTTACATGTAGTATGAGCAAGTAGTCTGCTTCAGAGATCCAAGTCAGTCCCTATCCTCATTAAACACATCAAGAACTGACTCTGTTGAAGAGGAGGAGCTGTAGAAATTGAGTATCTATTTTTCTCTGGTTTCTATAGTACCTCATGAAAAAAAGTATAAATTCACAGTTCACCAATTATTTTCTGAGGGGAAAAAACAGGCACATTTTTAATTTAAGTCTCCCTCCCTTTACTAAGTTTTGGTTTTTCCAGGTGGAAGCTCTTAGAATATAGACCTCTTAAACATACAGTTTCTTTTTTGGTGTTTGCTTTTGGTTTGGGGGTGGCCGGGTTATTTTATTGGGAGTTTTTTTGGTTTGGGTTTTTTGCTTTCTTCCCTATCTAATTTTGTGACATCATGCTTAGCAACTCCAAAGTAGTCAGTCAGTTTGATTGTTGGAGGGATTCAGAGATCCTGGCCTCCGCTTGCAGGTAGCTGCAGTAAGTTCGATGTTGTACTTACCTCATGGCTCAATTTCTCTCAAAGTATTGATCTAAAATGAGTCTCTGTCAGTTGAGCCATTATTTTGAACAAGATGGAAGTATTTTTCACCATTGAAATAATTAATATGTAAATATAGCATTGTGTAAGGAGATTATAATGTTATAAAGGTGGCTTTATGATCACCAAAGAAATAGAAAAAAAAACTGTCAGGGATGTGAAAAATAATAAGCTTTTTGATTCAAAATTATAATATCTGTAAGTATTGTTGTTGTTGTTCTTGTTGTTATACTGGGGAATCAAAGCCAGAAACATCCAAAATGACAGAGATGTTTTTATTTGATATTAAACCTTGAGTTGAATATCACATAAAGGACATCTGTCACAAATATTCTATAATAAACCTTGCACAGCCACAACATAATGAAAAAGGCTGTGACATAAAAACATCTATATTTCGTGGTCAACGATAGCAGTATTTTTCCATCCATATGTCTCAAAAATGGAGAAAACATCCTGGACAATACTTGTCAAGACATACTTGACACTTTGGGTTTCATCCAGAAGAAAGGTCAGCAGGCAGCCAATCAAATCACAGGTTTGACAGTTGTAAAAATCAAGTCAATCTCAATACTAGAGGCTCATCATTCCCAACTACAGGACACACCTTAGCACAAAGAAAGAGTTACCACATCAGAGAAATTAAAGGGTTTGCTCAATTTTACTTTGCCAGACCACAGGCTGTAATTTTGAAAGCCCTGCCTCATCAGAGAAGAAAGCATGGGGCTGTTGTGAATTTCGAAGTTTCCTTTGAAAATAACAGCATAGTCAGTAACTGCAGTGTTTGGGATGTAAGAGGCTTTTAAGGTAAATGACACCTTGTTACAGGAATCTTTTCCACAGCGCAGATCTGTAGAAATATTGGAATGGCAATTATGCAGCAGTATTAGCAGGACCTCAGCTGCAAAGGAGTTCAGCAAAGAAATTCCAGCAAAGGAGTCAGGGTCAAGATAGACCAAAATGCACTTTTTTTTAATCAATTCTTAGTTCTGATTAGGTTTGCATGGCAGATAAGGGTTTCCAGTTACAGTTTCCTGGAAAAACAGCTTAAATACACACCTGTTGAGCTCAACAGATGTCAAAGTGGTAAATTGAAGTGTTTGCAGCTGGCATGCACACATGGAGCAATGCGGAGCATGGGATCTCTGCAACATGCTCATCTGAACCAAACCTATGTGGTATGTTCATCACAACAGAGGGCAAGGCAATTGTCTACACGCAGCAGGAGCACAACGAGTTTTTATCTGTGTATACACATCTGTTGTGTGCAGGCTTAGCATATTCTGGGATATCCAGAAATGTCTGTAGCAGTGTCCAGTTTAGCAGCATTGCAAATGGCCAAAAGTAAAAGTTTTCCCATAAATGGAGAGCTAACAATGATTTTTAAGTGGAGCTGAACACAGCACACATAAAAGATACACACATATTTCATTTTGATCCACCAAAATATACTGAACATATGGCATAACTTTAAAAGAAAGAAAAAATTAGATAAACACGCACAAAAAATAATTCTAACAATACCTTACTAAGGAGAAATATTACTTTTTCAGTGTAAGTGATGTGAATATTGACAATAGTTAAAGTATGCAATGAAAAAATTAACCAAGAATCATTTTCCCTGTTGCACTCTGGTCTTTGTTATGTAATACATTTAGAATACTTTTCTCCTTAATTTCTATGATTTTTTAAAATTAAGATTTTTCTAAGGTTTTTTTTTGTTTGTTTTTGATTAGTCATAACCATAATAAATTTTGCTAGTACTTCTGGGTACAGTTTTATCTCAGACCATTGATTCTGTCTGACTGAAGGCTCATGGAAATCTGATTTTCAAAATGTCATCTTTTCTTGCCTCATTATTTTGCCATTTTTATGACTGTCTCAAAAACACTAGAAAAACTTTAAAAATCCGGATTATCAACCAATAAAACTAAAAGAATTTCCAATCTACTGTCTTTCCTTGGAGTACCAAACTCAGAAATATTGGTTTGTACATTAACAGGATGACGATATTGAATTTATAACTGCTAATGTTTTGAATTCATTGCAATAAGCTAAGGTACCGCACATTGACTATCTCCTCCCTAATGAAGAACTGTAATCTAAAGCTTATTACTCCTGCAAGAAATTGAGAGAATTCAGAATAAAAACCCAGAAGGCCCCATTACATTGTATTGCAGCAATGTGTTTTCTGTCTCAAATGAACTCAGACTAAATTGTGATTTATTCTGAGGGACAGGCTAAAGATACAAAAAAATGTCATCTGGAAACCTTCTTCCTCTAAATGGTGACTTCTGGAAGGTCCTTCCTTCAGAAGTGATTTCTGGAAAATTTCTTGATTAATAAAATCTTGCAAATAAACTTTGAAATGACAGCTTTGTTATTGCTTTGGCACAATACATTAACAACACAGTGAGCTCTGCCAAACTGTGAGTATTCTTTCAGGCTGATTATGTCCTTGTTTACACACCCAGCTGCACTTGGGACGTGTCCGTGGTGGTGCCTGAACAATATCCCCAGTGGGGGTGCCCATTAGGGGAGGGTATACTAATGGAGGGTATGCCATTTACTTTGTTTAAATTTAACAAAAATGCTCAGTGGTTCTCTGATCCTGGGAGAAAATGTTGGAACCCTGCATTTTCTGAATCCTGTTTGGGTTTGTTTAATGGGGATGTTTGGATTGCTCAAAAAAATTGCAGTCTACAGGATTGTTCTAGGAGCCACTCTGAAGTATTTCATGCAGCCTTTACGCACATGAAATAGTGTGATGTTATTTATACTGCACTCCTAAATAAGGATTATGTAGGTGAGTAAAAGTTTATTTCACATTCTTCTTAACTAGGCATCTGTCTTCTCTTTGTTTTCCTTCTGCTTACTTTTGGAAGAAGTCAAACTGAATTCACGTTTGTGCCCTGTCTTCCTGAACCTTTCCAATTCCCTCATGAGCACACGGACAGAAAATACCTAACTGAAATACACATGGGGTTATTTTCTTCATGCATGTAATTTATGTTTAAGGAAATTAGGTAAGCTGTTGAAAGAAGGGCAATCAAATCAGTAACTATACTTCAGAAGTAAGATCATTTTACACTATTGTGCCTACGAACTTTTACTGCTTTCCTCTCTCTGTTCCTTTCAGTTTTCTACTCTCAAATATGAAAATCTGTAACAGTGAAATTCATTATGTAGCAGATGAAAATTACTAAACCAGAACTAGAATTCAGAAACAGCGCAGCTAAAATGAAGAATTCCATAGGAAAATACAAGGATTTTATGTTGTATTGCANTAAGAGCGCCTTTTTGTCTTTTACCTTCATCCTTGCCCCGATTTCCCCCGAGGTTTATTGCTAGCCAGGCTGAATCCTCTGGGGAGTGGGAATAGGGACAATTTTATATCCTCCAGTAGATATTCAAATGTACTAAGATTGTTTTTCCTTTTCAAGTATCTGGGTCTGCCTCTTGCATACACATTAAAACCTTAAGATTATTAAGTTGTTTAGGTGATATAGTGAATTACTCCCAAGGCACAGACTTACTCCCTTCCCAACTAAACAATGACATAATACTGCAGTGTTTTTAAGATGTTCATCAACACTGCTGCCAGCAGCAGACGTGATGAAATCCTAGCTTTGGTGAAGTGAACTGCAGATCTTCTGCTGACCAGCTGATTCACTTTTCCCCACTTCTCCCCTCAGCAATCATTAAACAACATATCATTAAGGCTTGGTTCAAAAACACTTCATCATCCTAGCTACTCTATCTAACTATATGTTGGATAGAGTACCTATTTTACAAATGATTGTAAAAGTTTCCTTCTTTCTTGTCTACAAAGCTCTCACAAAAACAAAAAGAAAAAAGGAGTAATTTTTTTTTCATTGTCCTGATAAATTAGCTTCTTTCTTATAAAATACTGTATATGTGCCAAGATAATTCTGTTCTAAAAAAGTTATTTACATGAAGCTGGTGTCTGGACTGTTCAACTGTCCTCCTCCATGAGGGAGACAACATCATGTTAGAAAAGCACTGGGCTTCAAACAGCAGGTCTTCAGAAAGACCAGCAACACCAGTCACATGGGACTGATGAATGACAAGAGTTGTCTGTGGCACCATGGGAGTGTGTGACAGTGCCCAAACTGTAGGAGTCGATGAGAATAATGCAGGCTCATGTTTGTAGGCATTCTTTGCAAAGGAGTATGATTCACCTCAAGAAGGTTTAAACGCTATTCACTGTCCTTTCCAAGCAACACCAGAAATATTTCACCGTTTGCTGATTATGGATCTGTTGCTCTTTACATGCATTCCTTGATGCATTCTATATTGTGTTCAGCATTACAAAATTTGTATTATCTTTGGGCCTCTGGGGTGGCTCTTCCCAGGAGTTTGGACACGTTTCAGCCCTTTACTGCTCAGAGCTTGGGTTTCAGCAGAGGTTATTTGAGTGACCTGCCCATAGGAATTTCTTGCTTGCCAATTCATTGGCTGCATAAGAGCTGCTGTACAATTATTCCCTCAGGTAGTGGTTACAGCTCATTTGTCAGTCTGAATTTAAACACCAGTCTTATGAAGGATCTTTCAGTATTTATGCTGTGCTTCATTGAAGGACGAGCCATCAGTTAATCTATAACAAAAGACAGACCATTATGAAACCTAGCTACCGGAGGACAGATGTCTTGGTGAACGTGTGTTAAGCTTTTCTCTTTGACTATACTCCCACTCACCAGAACTGACTAAAAGCTATTAATCATGTGTCTCCTGCAGCATCTGAGAGGAATTGGGCTTCTCCTGCCCCTGGGCAGGCTGACAAACAGTTGTCTGAGCAGGATGCCTAAGGACTGATGGTTCAGGGTGACATCAAAAACTCTGTGTCCTTTGCAGGGGTCCACCATGTCCAGAAGAAAGGATCACTGATATGTCTGACTGCAGTAATATAAGATATATAGAGCTAGTATAAGAGCTTGTTTTAGAATAGAAGTTTCTTGGAAATTCCTTAGGAATCTTCTGATGTTTTACAAGCTCAAGTTCTCATAGGCAGGGAAAAAATGCAGAAAACAAGGTAATTTAAATATTAATTGCTAATGCTGTGATACTTGATGGTAGAAAACAAATAGTTTGCTTTATATCTCCCTGCTTGCCTCACTAACCACACAAATACAAGGAAACCTAATAATGTGCAATATCTGGGGAGACGCCATTTTACTGTGATTGCACTGGTCAGCTAAACTCAGGCTTTAGTAGTCAACATCTCAGCTGCCTCTTCTGATTGCAAAGGGATTCTCATTTTAGAATCTACCCACCAAGTATTTTACATTTTATAGTCTTATGCAGTAGCTAATGTATTATGTACCATGTCTTATGAAGCCCTAGCCAGGCAGTCAAAGTCACCCTTCAGAGCCATTGTTCCTGTCACAATTTCAGCCTGAAGCGTGGATGCTAAAAAATACTGTGGTCTTCTACAGAAGTGTAGGATGAGATCCTGAAAACAGATGTGCATGCACAGAGGAGAACATATACAAATAAAAAAAATTTCTCTGCCCAGAGTCTGAAACCAAGAGATTTTCATAGGTTTAGGCTTTCTGCTTATTATGGCCTCAAGCCCCTGTTTGCCTTGCTCACATTCACTCATTCTCTGTCCTTAAAAGAGGCAAAGGAGACCATTCATCCAGCACTGACTCACCAGCACAAAGTACTATAATTCACTGAAAACTCTGCTGAACATCAGTATTAAGAAAAAAAATTGAGTCCAGCTTGAAGAATATGGACTAACATAATCATTGCAGCAATTGGGCTTTTAACAAAAGATATCTTTGATTGTCCTTTATTTGGAAGGTACTTTTACCACTGGTATTTCTAGGTAGTCCTCAAAGTGATGGAAGACATACGAGCTGTGAGGGTGACGTGCATTTTCAGGAGGGAACTGGTGCCCCCACTGCTCACAAAAGCAATGCATGCTAACCACAAACATGCTCACCCTGCTGTCCTGCCAGCTGGAAAAAAAAGGTGTTAAGCAGCAGCTGTCAAGCTACAAAGGAAAAGGTGGTTCTTAGGCTGGGAGAAAAAAAAGTTAATATAAATGCAGCAAAAAAGCAACTCTTCCAGCATTCCTGACTCACTTCTTTGAAACTCTTCAGCATTTTTGGCTTTATAAGATTGAGGGCAATTTATTATTCAGCGACTGCTATGTGAACTGAAAAGAAAAAAAAAAAAAAGGAGAAAAGGGTTAATTCATTTCCCCTAATATTGCCAGGAATCCTTCTCATCAGGCTCAGCCAGGGACAGACGCAGTAGTGTCCCTGATGTCAGGGGGGAGGGAAGGCTGAACCATTTGGGTGGTGCTAATTGGAGTGTGGCAACCTCCTCTGTGCACACCGGTAAATCTGCTCATCTCACATGAGAGGCTGTTAGCAGTTGAGTTTGCACATCGAGGCCCAGATTTTGACAGGTACCCTCTATTGCAAATGTTAGTAGTTAAACATCTAACTACTCAATTGCATGTATAATTCAGATAGGTACATGTATAATTCAGGGAGTTCGCTATCCAAAAGACTTTCTAATTTTTGTTCCCTGTAGTGTTCATGAACACAAAATTGTGGATGATTTTATTATTATTATTATTTTATTTTTGTGCTGAAAAATGTGCTGCAAGGAAGCAACATTGAGATGAAGCCCATCTGAAAGTCTGCTCCCCAGTGTGTCAGGATACAAATGTAGATTTTAATGTAGTGCTCTGCTTTCAAACCTTGGAGCCTGATTCACTACTGCATTACACCAATATGAAATCAATCATATTGTGCTGATACACAACTGGATTAACCCAGAGGTGAATGAAGCTTATTGTTTGCAAGTGCCACTTGCTGAAGGAAGGACTATCTATTAAGAAAAAAATATCTTTAGCTTCATGAGGAAATCTGGAAATTTTAATGGCTAAAATGTGAATAAGAGATCTAGACCACATTTCTAGGTCCCTTTGTTTTTACAGTACAAAATTCCCAGTATATGATGAAGAATATATACAAGTCTGAGCCAACTCATAATTTAGCATAAAATAAAACAAGACATTTAATCCTTGAGAAAAAAAAATGAGAATAGTAGAACTATCAAACTATGTGGGCAATTTCCCTGTGCTCAAATTGCATTTTCTCCCTTCAATGTTATACGGAAAAGGGTCTTGCCCTCTAGATTAGAGACTTTTGCATTAGAGGAAACTAGGTTATGTCTTCCACTATCAGAGATAAAAATTATGAGCTGCAGTGCACTTTAGCCAGTCGCTCTGAAAAATGTTAGCCCAGGGGGGTAATAATTAGAACTGTTTTTGTCAGGTGACTGCATTTTAAGCAGTGATGTGTCTAAGAATCTAGATGAGGGGGTTGATATAAATATAATTTTTTTTTCAGCAGAACTGTCGCCAGGGTTTTTTCCTTTCAGGCTGCTGGTTTGTTTGGGGGGGTTTTTTCCAAAAGTAATCATTTTTCAGAAATTATCTACTAAAATGTAATACTGTTTAGCATTATGGTAACCTGATAATATTTCCTTCAGAAACCAAAAACTCAGTGCTGTCTGTGAATTTCATCATTAGAGTGAAAAACTGGGCCATTATTTCTTCTATTTTCAAGTATATATGCATAGAAAATGCAGCAAGTAAACAGCATTTTATGATTTTTTTCTCCTAAAAATGTAGAATATTTTCAATTTAATGTAATGGTCTTAATTCAACCCAGGAAAATAGACTCTGTACAGAAGAAGATATCTTGATTAGTGTCTTGATAATAAAATAGTTCTGCTGTTCTTCTAAGTATGTTTGTTTATGTTCATTGTCTCCAGGTGAAGGGAAAGCCAAGACCAAATTTTGGGGATAAGGGATTTTTCTGGTGCCAAACTGGAGTTTGAGGAAAAGAACACATGCTGACATCAAATGTTGAGATCCCACAGCTGGGAGTGGATGGCCCTTCCTATTTAGGCAGGTGTGTCCTCCCACAAAGAGCAACCCTCAGGGCTGAAGGCTCAGCAAACCCATCATGATATCCTCCATGCATTTCAGAAAGGACTACAAACAACATCATTTCTCTGGTTAGCATCCACATAAAGATGAAAGGGCTTTAATTGATGAGAAGAACTTTGTTATGATTTTAATAAAACTTCTCAGTCTTTGATTACCTCACTTATTCCCAAATAATTAATTTATTTTCCTTGTTTCCACGTTGTGAGTATTTAATAAATTGTGCTAACATGGAGACAGCTCCGAGCCTGGAACTGCTGCCTGCTCAAGCTAGCAGAGAGGATTTATGGTAACAGTGGCTCTATGCCAGGCTCTAAATGCTGCACATCAGTTCTAAATGTAGGATCAACTAGAAGTCTGGGCTAAAGAAAACAAATCCAATCTGTAGTCTATAGACTTTCAGCAATTGAGAAATCCCAGGAGGGCTGGGAACAAGGGACCTTGAGAACCTTACTGCTTCCTTTCACTGAGAGAATGGTCAGGTTCCCTAGTTCAAAGTGAAAATATGTCTTAAATTCTTTCTCACCCTGCCAACCCACAAAAAACTTAAATAGTAAATAAAAATTTCAACATTGCATGGAAGAAGTGTGAAGTGTAGACTGCATGTCTATGTTTGAATGTACTCATTTGTCTTTTGCACCTTCATGGGCAGGATTCAGATAATTTTTAAATTATGTGGCTGGGTCAAATCTTTTTGCATTTCTTCTTGTAAATAGTTCCATCAATTTCAATAGGTTTCTTGTATGCTTACAATGAACAGAATTTGCATTTATGTTGTTTCTACCGACAGGCAGAGGTTTTATGTATTATATTTGATATAGTCAATTATGTTCTTACTGTATGTATGAGAATAAGTCTTTTATATTCATTATTTGTTTAGATTCAGTGTTATTAATTGCTAATTTCAGAATAATTATCAAATTAGCAAAACAACGAATTTTCTGCTCAAATATGTATATGAAATATATCTCTATTACTAAAAATGAGCAAGAAGGTTATAGAAATTATGCAAATTGCTATTTAGTTTCATTTTGGTTTTAAAATACTTTCAAACATATCAACAGTATCCTACTCCTAAACCTTTATTCACATGTGTTCAAAAATTTTCTTCCTCATATGAAGACCTAGAGATAATTCAAGTATGAAACCTTTTCCTTGCTTTATTCTCCTTTTTTAAAAAAAAAAAATAAGACCTATAATAGACCTACCAAGGTTATTACTTGTCCTTGTATGTTCAGTGAATCCATGGTAAGAATGTTTTTGTGAATGACTATTAAAACAGAGGGAGTATATCCAAAACTACCTTTAGACTAATAACTTCACATAAATCCTTTTTTTTGAAAATTTTAAAAATGCCAACCCACTTCTGAAAGCTTAACTGTTTTGTTCTGTGAGTCCCAAGCAATTTTAATTCCTTTATTAAATGTATTTACATGCTGTTGAAATAGTTTTTATTTTGGACAAGGGATTTTAAAAGGAAATGTTAATTTAACAGAATTGTTGAATGTTCATTTCAGGACAGGATACACATCGGATACACAGGAAATAACATCAAAAAAAACCCAGAAATTTTGCCCATGATTTTCAGACTAAGGTATGTATGTCTGTGGCATTCTGATAGAAATCATTCCTTTTTTGGGTTTCCAAACTTTACACTGGTTTATTCTTTGGCTCTGGGGTATAACCTAAAATTAGCCAACAGAGCCACTGAAGAGTCTTATCAGCCCTGGTTCATTGTTACATCCAATAATCTCATTCTTGAAATAAATTAGTTTTGTTTCTGAGGAATTTAGTAGGATTTCTAGCCTACTGCTACGGGTTTCTGAAGCTTGCCCCACAAATCCATGACACTTTCTCTCTGAAAATCAAAACCAAGTAAGGGGTTTACTGAAAGAGCTATACCTTTTCCTTGAAGGTTTTTCCATCCCAGGACTTCTGCCCTTTTACCATTCATATTCCTGGCCTAGCATCATGTCATCTGGTCTAGAAAATGTTAATGAATTTGAACAAGTTTACAAAACATGTATTAATCCTTTGGAACATTATTTAGAAAATGTTTTTACTTAATTTTGATTAGATAGTGGAATATTATCTAAGCTGAGTTAAAATAATCTTTTCTTAACACTTATATTGTAGTTAAGATTATTTCTACAAGATACCATGGATTGAAACTTTTCAGGGTTTGTGTGTGTACTGGTTTGAAAGCAAAACCAGTGAGAGACTCCAAGTCAGAAGTACAATTTTATAAGAGCAAAAGAAAAGAAGTAATATAAAGTAAAATAAAATAAAATAAATTCAATAGTATAAAATACCACTGACAAGAGTCAGAACACAGCCTGACACCCTGTTAGTTAGGGTGGTAGTAGCNTGCCCCACCTGGTTCCAACAGCTCATGAAGATGGTGGTAGAATACATATTTTGGGCACATCTTAGATTTTTAACCTAGGACGGTGTAACAGCCAAGACACAGAAAGATGTTTGTGTAGCTGCAGGAGTCACTCCACTTAAGTTGTTGTTGCTGTCTGGGAACTTGAAACAGTTCCATTTGTGTCAGCCACACATTTAGGATAGATGAGCTAATCCTGACTCACTACAGCAGCCCCTAAATTAACTCACTTTTATGAGGAGTTTAAGCTGACACTGACCCCATGCTGAAGCAAATCAGGAGCGCTCACCCATACCTGTACTGTAGGGAATGCCATCTTCCAGCAAAAGACTACTAATATGTAGATTGGGCATCTCCAGCTGCTTTGCAAACAGGGCATGCTTAAATTATCACTGTCAATCTTCAAAAGGCAACACAGCTCTCCTCCTTGTCTCACAGCTCTTTTCTTATCTCTATTGATTAATGATTATGAAGTTTCCTGCTCACCAGTCTTACCAAAATCTCCCTCATCCTTCCTATCTTTGGTCATTTCTTCACAGCAAACGCTATTACTAGTACCATACAGACATATACATAGATACACAAAATACAGCTGGATGGGATACTTTAATATCTCATTTGCTGGTCACACCTCAGACACTAGGGTGCCACACTGATCTCCTCTTTCTGGTGTAAAATTTCTGTCCTACAGACCTACCCTGTGACACTTAGGCAAGGATAGAAGCTCTGAGAGACAACTCTCCTCAATAATGAAAAGGCTAATTTCAGGCACACCTTTAAAAAAAGATCAGCCTTCAGGAGGCTGTTCTTTATTTTCACAAAACTTAACTATTATAGTACCTTTTTCTTTTTTCCACCTCCTTTTTGCAAATACCTGGAGTTGAATGAAGGTTCTTATTTGTCCAGTTATCATACAAACCTACTGTCTTCTGGAGTACAAAACTTGCACAAATTTGACTGTCACAAAGAGACACTTATAATGTAATCCCCCTTTAAGTGTTCTTAGGCCTTTATAAATTCAAGGTAAGTGCCAAGAGTTTATGTGAATTTTCTCATAGAAAAGACCTGAGATTCTCTCTGGTTGGGATTAAAAAAAAATAAAAAAAAAATAAAAAAAAAATAAAAAGTAAATAAAAATATGCTCATATGTTCGCAGTTAATCCTACCCTAACAACTAGTGTATGCCCAATTAAAGACATTAGCTGAAGAACAAAGTTGCCTTGTCAAGCCTGTTATGAGAGTGAGTTAAAACCTCATGCTACTTTTATGAGACATGCAGTCATTTGTACATCAAGGGGTGTTAATCTGGCAGGTGGTTTAGGATCTACTGGGATGAGAGGTGCTGTAATTGAGAAAACACTGAAAAATGAGGCAAATGTGGGATTTGCAAGAAGAGAAGTGGCTTGCTTGCCAGTGTGAAGAGACTGTCATGGATTGTGCCTCTTATCAACAGAATTGTATGTTAACTTATCAACAGAAGCTGAAACAAGAACAAAATTGGTGTTAGTACGCAAAAGCACACTTTTAGTGATTGTAATGATCTACACATTTTTCACTTATAGCACAGAAAATAAAAGTGAAGGCTGCCTAGAAAAAAATTAGTATTTCAGCCATCTCAGAAAATGGGCTATTGCAGAAAAACATTCAAATATGATTTTTCACAGGCTGCACTTCTCTGAGCAAGTCCTGTGTTTCTCACTTCATAGGCAAGAATGGAGGGGGGGGCGGTGCGGCCAACAAAAAAAAAAAAAAAACAACTATTTTCTTACCTTAAGTCATGATTCAACAATCAGGAGAAATTCTATAGCTTGAACAAATTTGTGAAAAGCAGAACTAATACATGATTGTGGTCTTCTGGCTCTTCTCAAGCTGTCATGCCAACTCAGCAGCTGGTTTTCTGGGTTCAGTTTCAGATTTCAAGAGAAAGCTACAAAGAATCTCAGACTGTGAATTGATGCTTTCATTACACAGAATGTATTGATGTGGATTTTATGACTTTTTGTGATAGCATGGTGTGGGGTGGATTTTTTTTTAAAGCCTTTTCAGGAGGAAGGTGTGACCTTGCTTCAACTTGCTTTAACCCTGCAGACAGTTTGATGTCATAGAATCTACACTATATGTCTTTCTATGTCCTGGCCTTTCCTAATGTTGACAGTTGTTAGACTTTCATGAACTCATCTACTCGGAAGAGATTTCCAAAGTATTCCAAAAGACCAAACAGGAAAACATTTTAAAAAAATCAAGAAAATGCCACCTTATTAAGCTTTCACTTTGGATGATGTCTTCACTTCAAGCACCTCACATTTGCCAATCCATATATGTGAATAAAAGTCTACATATAATATACTAAATAAATTGGGATTGATCCCTTTCACATAAATTTTGGCCTCTTTACGTCTGTTGTTTTTTATCTTAGAGCACTGTCTCTGACATGACCATTAATTAAAAGGGTATTAACCATTATTAAAAGGTCCGAAGACTGTATCCAAAATCTTTGGCTCTTATTTTACATTTGGGATTTGGTCCTTTTTAGTTTTATGTAGTGGACAAATTAACAACTTCTATAATCTTCCAGGTTATTCTTTTATCCATGTCAAATACAAAGAAAAAAAAAAGGTTTTTTTTTTAAAAAAAGTCCTGCTCTTAATCCTTTACACTCAAGACTAAGTTAAAGCTCTCCAATAAGGATAAATGGCTCCCTTCCAGTCAGGTCCAATCACAAAAATATTCAAAAATGTTTCAGTTACAAATCTTAGTCTTTTGAAATCTTGGTATTTCCCTCCCTATGCTGGATGTTTAGCTGAGGGGAAATTGCATTTAAGTGAATGGGCATTGCTTGGCTAGAAATGTGCATTATTGATTGCACTTGAAGAACTTAAACATCGTTTCCTGCAAAGCATGTGGAGACAAAGTGGACACCACATGATCCAGGCCTCTGGCTCTTCATTCCACTGCATCCACGTTTAAACCCTCACGCACCACTTTGCTGCACGAGTGATTTTTGCAGGACCAGGAAAGGATAAGGGCCTGTTCTCCAAAAGAGTTTGTGGAGAAAGTCATTGGCTGTTGGCACGACCAACTAAGCAACTGAGAAGGAATGTAACTTTTTTCTTACAGTCCTCTAACCTTAGTGTGTTCTAACGCAGCTGCAGCATTCATTGAGAACTAAGACGTGTCAGAGAATCTCCCTGTTTCCCCATAGATTTTTTCCTCCCTCTTTGGGGGCAGAGAGTAATTAAATAAGATTCATTTCAGCAGAGAAGCATGTGTTTTGTGGTTTGTGTCTGACAGTAGTTTTATAATGGCAGCTTTGTGCTACTTTTGAATTTCTTTTTTGCAATACAAGGTGAAATAGTAAAGAGAAATTCTTGCTCTGATGATGTTTTGAAGCTTCAGTGCATGATACCTCTGAGACCAAGCATCTTGCAAGACTCACAAAGGACTGACTGGGTACATGCAAACAAGGCTCCTGATAATCCAAATATTTATAATCCAGAGATGTTTGTTGAATGAATACACTGTCTCAGACTCAAGCATTTATACAAATCGCCACTCTCAGGAAGCAAAAAGAAGTACTAATATGTTACAGACTTATTCACTGTGTCCAGTGGCATACCTTTTTCTTATGCTAAAACATCTATGAGACTCAGCAGATAGCAGCTTTGATTTAGGATGTCAATACTTATGTCACTTTTTACTTGGTGCTGACTAGAATAACCAAAAATAACAAAAACTGGCATATGCACAATTCTGTATATGGTGCTTTTCTCTTCATTAAGCCAGAAGAGAAAAGTAACAAAACTTTATTTTAAAAGGACATATTAGCTGTTTTACCTCGCTATAGTTACCTCTCAGATGTTTTTATCTGGTTGATGCCTACATGATTTACATGATTCTTCTCTTTAGTTAAAAACTATTAAAATACTATTAAATACTTTGTGTTGTGTTCACACAACCCAGCATAAGCTCTGCATTGTGCTGACGACCCTAGTTCATCTCTAATTCTCTTCCTACCTTTCTGTTATGCCATTATTTTTGCAGATGGCTGCTTTATATAAATTTGAATCAAACTTTTTTATTTTTTCTCTGTGCAACAGATAGCCACCCAGAAAGCTGCACCTTATTCCAGAACCTCAGACAACATTTTAGGTGACACTGAAATAAAATCCCTGATGCAAAACATCATATTTGAATATAAATACTACTTTTGGGAACGTGAGTACAATCTAGTTATTTCATAATACTCCAGGCTTCTACATCAGTGATATGAAAAATACAATCCTAATAGCAAAGCAGATCCTCTTTCATAAGTAATTTTCAGAATAGCTAGAAACATAGCTAAAAATTCTTCAGAAGGAATTTAATATTTAAAGTAAGAGTTTGGTTCTGAATAAAGCACTTATTCAACTCTCACAAGCTGTATAAAACCATGACTCTAAATCAGATGAAAGATGCCAAGATTCTAACAGACTTATTTTAAAAGCACAGCAAAACAGGAAAGTGATAGTTCAGGGATGGGAGTTTCTTTCGTATTTTTTTTCAAATTCTCAAAAAAAATTTTGTCCCATAAAAAATTATGTTTTCATATGTGTTGTTTATGCTTTCAAAAGGGACAGTGTACAAATCTCAACAGTTCATAATATAACAAGCATTTAAAACATTCAAGTTTTCCTATAAGATAAGCTTTCAAGAGAAAGAAATTTTTCTTAAGAAAAGTGCTCTTTTACACATTCCTCTTTTTGGAGTGGGTAAAAATGGCCACCCTATTCCCATGGTGAAAATGAACATTTCCTCAAAGCTTTGGAAAATACTGCAACTAAGAGTACTTCTTTCCAAGAACAAAATTGAGCAGGTTTGAAATATTTAGAGCTTCTGATTAAACCTTCAATGGTACGTTTCTCTAACACAAAGCATTTGTCATAAGTAGCATGTCTGCTACAGTATTATTGATGCCACTGGACTGAAACTGACTGAATAATTTATGTTGTTTACTGTTCAATAAAGATTTTTCAAAGAAAAAAGGTAGAATAAGCACTATGGGAAAACAAGAGATGGACAAAAGTATGTATTGAGGAATGTCATTTGTCTTTAGAAAAAGAGTTCTCTTCTGCATTTAAAATTAATAAAGTGAATCTAAAGGGGAAAGCACAAGTTACCATAAGGGCAATTCTAATAAGTAAACATTGGCAGCATTTTCAGTGAAAACAATTGGCTAAGAAAAGCTGCCAAGTGTGTGAAATGAGGTGAAATTGCTAAGGATACACTTTCTTTTAAGATATTTTGCTTTGTTCTTTGCAATGACATGCTGGGGAAAAAATTAAATACTGGCAGATATATTGATTTAAATTTGCTAAAGAAGTCTCAGAATCTATTCTCTCTTTCTCAGAATAAGTACATAATGTATATATAAAGATATACATGTGGAAAATAAATATTACATATAAAATACCTTCAACTTTTCGAGTCTTTATGTGTGAATCACAGTTTGCTAGAAGTTACCACTATGTGTATTAGCATGAAACACATAACTTGAATTGTCAGTTTATAAAATTTTCCGAATGTATGATTATGGTTCTGTTCTTACTCTAAATTTTTACACAGTTTGTATGACTTATTTTATCTGTTGAAACACAGATTTTATGTTAACACATTTTTTCCCCTTTTTTAACACAAAAATTTAATACTCTGAACCTATTGCAAAGGCAGACTTACAGAGCAAAGGATGTACGGATGAGAGCGCAAAAGGAGGGGTGGGGGAGAGAAAAAGCACGTGGCTCAGTTAAGCTGAAAGTATTTCACTGATAACTCAGTGGCTAAAAATATCTGAACAGTTTAGAGGTTGCATACTATATATGTTTGGCATATTTAAGCAGATTTGTATCAGCTGCTCCATTCCAGTAAAACTCCTTAAAAGAAATCAAGCAAAATCACAGGTACCAGTCTGCTATTCTGTTTCTAATTTGAAGGCAAAGTCATCTCTGACACACAGCAGATTCCACTCAGGTGGAAACAAGCCCCTCACTGTTCCTGTCTCTGCCAGTCAAATTATGTCATCAGTGAAGGATCAGTGGGTTTTAATGATACGGTGGCCTCCATACTGAGAAGTAGGTCCTCGCAGAGCAATATGCATGGCCAATAAAATGGTTGTCACCAAATTACAATTGACACTTAACATCACTAAATCTGCAGTGCAATTCCCTGTGACAGTTGTGTAGGTATATTAAAAGAAAATAATTTACTTCAAAAACAGCATGTAAAATACATTTTCTTGGGAGGAATTCATGTCATATTTATAGTAGCCAAACCAAACAGTCTCGAGACAACCTTAATCTGGGAACAGATCATAGACACTAACGTGTTAATTGAAGTATGATTATTTATGTGTGCAATAAAGCTAGAGTTGCTTTGTAGCTCTGTGGATGTAGCTCTGTAGATTTTAATTGTAATTGGGGATTTTAATTGTTTCTTCATTTTAAATTAATATAACCCTATTTTGCTTTAGGGATTAAGAAAACTATAAATACAAACCACTCTTCAAACGAAAACTGACACTGACTGGAAACATCTTGATGTTGTTCTGGACCAGAAACCACACAGAAGCCACATACAAACATAAATTTCTTTACTTCCGCCCCCCTTGCTCTACCCACATGCTGTATGTGCATTTGGAAATCTGCATGCTTTAGCATGTATTGCATCTTGCTATGTACATTTGAATCCATAGAGGCTAATAGATATGGGGAGCATCATCTCCAGACCACCTCAGTGTTGTTCCATACCCCTTCTTCATCTGGGTCATTGTGTTGATTGTAAATAAAAGGTAGGAGAAAGAAAATACTTTACTCTGGTTTACCTGATTTGATACATTCACCTGGAGCAGATTTGCAACGAGAATTTGCTCTGTCCTTAAAAGCATATATATATATGGCCATTACAGACATTGTCTCCCCAGGACATAGTTTGAATGCCTGGTGCAATGGAACTGCAAAAAATTCATTCTAACTTTGTCTCCAGGCAATTCACCTTTGTCCCAGTGATGATATGAGTCTTTCCGTTCACGGGTAAAGAATAATAAGTCAAGTCAGGCAGTCTTCAGCAGGCAGAGGCCAATTTGTTAGCAGAATGAAGCATGTGTAGCATCTTGCGCTAGATAGCTCATCCTAGCATGAGAATTACTTTGCTGGAAGCCCTCAAGGTTGCACATTAAATATAGGAGATGGGTGCTTGTTCTGCAAATGGCTCCCATGTGCAGGTAAGCAAATTTATTTTAAAAACCCAAACATGAGACTTGTGATACCAACCCTTCTTGAAAATCAGCTGAAAAATTGTGTGAAAATGGAAAGGTCTCTGTGCACACAGCTGCCAGCCTAGTTTGGAATGCATGGTCCTGACACAAGGCTATTCCTCTTACACCATCATTTCCTTTACAAACCATCAGATAAGAATGCAATTAAAGGTCAGTGCTCTCTGTCCTGCCCACTATCTGAAGTGAATAATTAATTAGGAAAATTACAACAAGAACAAAAATTGAGGGAAATAAATGGTTGCAGAGTGAAGAACTCCTTCACGCTTTCCAGTCTAGTCTGAGTGAGTGCCTAGGTCCTTCAGCACCTTCCCAGGAGCTCAGCACATTACCCATTAGTCATTGGCTGGGAAAAGAATGACTCTGAGTTTATGGATATGCTGCTGCTGCTGCCACTTTCAGCCCATGTCAGTGGAGACAAGGAGATCCTCAGCCCGTTATGGTTGGAAACCCTTTGAAGTACACCAGATCAGCAAAGATGTGTCAGAATAATTTGCCACAGCAATTTACTCTTGAGCATTCTGAGATTAGCAGAGGAAGGGTTAGGTTTTGGCCAGGCTCTCCTAGGACTAGAGCCTTCTAAGCTCATGGAAGCCGTATGAGAACAGTTTATCTCAGGGCTGGCTTTGCACAACCTAATGATAGCACAGGATTCCTGTATTTCTATGAGGTTTCTTGGTGCTGCACCCTGACACAGTTAAGCAGCAAAATAGAGTCTTAAAATTAGAAAACAGTGCGGCATGTAATGGTGATTTTTTGTTTGTTTGGGGGTCGTTTTGTTGTGTTTTGTTTTTTTTTTTTTTGTCTAGACAGGCAGTTTTGCTTTGGGAAATGTTAGAAAAATCTGGCTCCATGGTATTCCAAGGGGAGTTAGAATGGTAGCATCCGTGAGCTTGGGAAGATATTTACTTTTCCTTATAATGACTCCCTGGAGTACACTGGATCATTTGACAACATGGTTTCTGAAAACAACTGAAGTGGCATAGAGTTAGAAGTGGTAGCACTTTCCATGAGATTTGTTCCATGAAACCTTCCAGAGGAGGTTTCTTCCAATCTGCTGCCTTTTTTTGTTTAAAACAATATTCCTTTATNTTTGTAGCTGGCTCCACAAGGGGTCTACAAGCATATCTTTGTATCTTTGGAGCTTTTATAATTCCAGTAATTCAATGCCCCATAATTTACCTGTTTTTTTCAGAGCTGCTGAGAAACTGCAATTAATATTGAATCCCAAGATGCAAGTGTCCAAATGAGATTAAAAAGTGAATTTCATTATTTTTCTGAATATAGTTTGAAAGCTTTCTCTCACAGAGGTTGCAGAGGAAAAGCATTTGCAAGGGTGGCTCTTTGTGCATGGCAATGCCAAATCTGTGAAAAATTATATGCCTATGTACCTGGAGCATCTGCTTGGAACTTGTTGATCCAAAGGCAAATGAAAAATATCACAAGCCAGGGGTAGATGTGGGAAGTGCACTTGAACATGAATAATTTAGCAGTCAAAAATTAAATGCACTGTACTCTAAGCAATAACAGAAGAACCAGCACTAAATCCTTAATAAACTCATTAGAAAATGCTACAGTTCAGTTTAGAAAACACCTATTTGTCTTATTGGCATAGGCTTGTGTATATCCTAGAAAACACAAGTAAAGTAATGCAAAAGATTAAGTGACAACAGGAGGCATGTAATTTCTCTGCCTCCCATGCTGCCAAAGAGGGTTGTGTCATTGCTGCCTTCCAACCTGAGCTCGGTTGTCACACAACACATGGCCTATTACCTCATTATCTTGTGAGTCTCACTGGCAGAATTTCTACCCTAAAGATATCACCCTTTGTTGCTGAGATCAGTAATACTGCAAGTACAACTTGTGAGGTCTCTGGTAGGAATGCTCTCTTTTTTAAGAACGTTTATTGTTGACTGCCAGGGAACCTACAGTGCATATACATGGGCTGCCACTGCTTCTCTAGTTGCCTATTTAAAAACTGTTAAAAGTCACAAATGCTCTACAGATTTGGTTACAAAAAACTCTTCTGACGCATTGCCTAACTCTTGATGAAACATTTTATCCCACAATTACCATGTATAATAACATCCTGCTCTGTTTACTCCTCATACTTTGTACTTTACATTCACTTGCATTCCCTTTTCAGCCGGTCATAACTGACCGGACATACATGCAATAAAAAATTGTCCAAAATCAGCTCTGATTCTTAAAAATTATTAAATGTGGCTTAGTATGTGGGAGTTTAAGCCTGCTGCTCATCTCCTGACTTTTCTAAAGCACATCTTGAGTTAGTGACAGCAGTGGTTTGATCTGTGATACTCAGTATTTCCAGATAGACCCAGAAAATTATGTTGTTGGTCCAAATTTATCAAGTTTTCTGTGGCTAAAAATACCCTAAAAATAGCAACATATCCTATTGGACAGTACTTTCAAGTCATTGCAGGGAAAGACAGCATTTCCCAGAAGATGTCGAAAACCTGCCAGAAAGCTGGTGCACACTTAAGCAGCAGAATTTGAAATCCAGAGGAGCACAGCTGAATGTAAAACTAATAAAGTTTGTGCTTCTGTTCCCACTTACAGAACAGCGAGGACAAATGAATAATATGCTTAGGGTCATGATCTTGATGTCATCTCTAAAACTTTCCTTGAACTTCAAACTAGTTTTTCCACCTCTCCAGTCAGAAATGGTCATAGCAAAGCCTACTAATTTACTAGCCTTATCAGTTTTAGTAGTCATACCAGTTCTACTAGTCCTCCCAGCAAACTAGGATATCCCTGGTCAGTCCTAAAGTACTGCTCCACCCAGCAGCTTCATTTTTATCCAGCAGCATCAGAACAGATTTTAGATTCTTAATCTATCATATGAAAAACAAGTATATATCATGTGAAAAAGTGTGCAGCTTGAGTAACCAAAAGAAGCTCATGCCAGACAGATATTTTGGAAAAGACAAACAACTCACTTAGACTAAAGAAATGAGACAAAGCACTAACACAGGTTCAATAGACTACCTGATAGTGTGACATGTAAAAATCATTGGTGAAACTGGAGGGGCAGGGACTGGTGTACTAGAAAAAATGATCTCTGTTGAGTTCAGATACTAAAATGGTTTAAAGTAAATTTTTAATTCGGGGAAAAGTTGTTACTGAAGTTTCCCAAGGTTATTTCTTAAGAACAAACTTACTTAACTCTCTCACTTAAATTTCAACAAAAAAATTGTGTGTGCTGATTACAGGTGTTTTGGTGGCATCTTCAGTGCAGAGGGAAAATAAAATATGGTTTTGAAATATTTTCATGACCTTGCAGGCTGCAGGAGAATCACAGAATGCAGTATGGTAGGAGAAGATGTGAGTTTGCAGAGTCGGGTACTTTCAACATATCCCAAGAGAGTCAGTTCGGGGGGGGAAATGCCACTTGTTGAAGATTATGCATACTGGATAAAAGTATTTTATGGTATGTATTTTTTAATTTTAACAAAATGTTGTGTTACATTCAGGACGAGATTGCATTGCACTAATAAGTGGCACCAGTTGTGCTCTGGAGTATAGCCAGGCAGAGAGAGGAGCAAACCCAAGATTTGGCCTCAGCCACCCCTGTTCTCTTTGCAGCTCACTGCAATCTGTAGTGCATTTTCAAAACTCAGAAACTGTCATTGCAACAGTAATGGATAAAGGTTCTTTATACTCTTTCTCTCAGCCTACTGGGTTCTCACATTAGCACAAGCTGGAATCTGGCACAGAGGGGCTGCTTTTTTGCAGAGATGCTTACATCTATTTCAGGAACATCTGCTGCAATAAAAAATGTGTGGCACATACTCCATGACTTGCCACATAATCCTCATGTGACAAATAACTAAATATAAAATAAACCTGGCAAAACTAATAAACTACAGCAATGCCAGGAATAATAATCAATAACATAACTCCTCTTTTAAGGGATGAAACAAGAAGGTCACATTGTGGCTAATTGCAAACATTGCAACTCAAAACACCACCGTCATTGTGCAACTATAATTTTAACTTCATGTTCAGTCAGATCACGTCAATAGTATGAGCCTCAGTGACCTTCTGCTAGTTGACCAAGATCTTAAACAATAGGCCAATATAGTCATCTTTATACCCTCTAGCACAGTGACTATTGAGGCCATTTTTTTTTCTAAGAAGTCAGACAATAATTGCTAATTGAAACTACATCACAAGGAAGTGAATTCTGATATCTGACAATGAAAGTAAATATTTGACATAAATACATTAAAAGCAATTAAAAACTAGGGATATATCTATGGTGACATACATTAGAGGATGATTTAAGACCTGTATATGAAGAACATTTAGACAGCAATATTGCAAAAATACAAAAAGAGTAAGCATTTCATGTCTTAGATCTTCTTCGTCTATCTTAAAAACTTGGGGAGGCAGTTCAGCACTCAACACAATAGATATTAGAAGAACAATGCAGCTGTGTTTCTGCCTTCCACCTCTGCAACCTCTCTGATCCATTAGAAAGAATAAAGTCAAGTCATATTTTCCTTCAGCTTTTACACAATGTGTTCCATACAGTATGGGCATAAGGGTTAGCATGTATCTTATAGACAGCTGAATGTGTCAGATAGATGAATCAGCCTTCTGTGACCTGATGCTATATTATTGTTAGAATTATTAGATTATATGATATAAAATGTTCAGACATCCAAGGAGTTCTTGACTGCTCCATAGCTGCAGCAAAAAATGAGAGAACTCCTTTGTCACTACTACTGCTGAAGAAAAAAAAAAAAAAAAGGTGTGCCGTATACACCTATTATTTTGTTTCATTTTAGAGAATAGGAAGTATTAGTTATACCTTTTAAAGTGTCCCATAAAATAACGCCACACTCTGGTGCCAGAAAGTATTAATAGCTAATTATTGATTGGCAATTAACTATTTAATAAATTACCAATAAATTATTTTTAAATAATTAGTTTTACTTTTTAAACTTTACATTCTGCTATCTATTGAGAAGTCAGGTTAATTAATGCTTCATGTTGTTTGTATTTATCATTGTTATGTCTTAAATATGATATTTGTGGTAACCTTTTCAGCAAAAACATACCGTATCATGCTGGTGCTCAGTACTTGAGCACGTTGTTTGAATTTCTTTATACATCAGTTTTATATCTCCTAGCAAAACTTAAGGATGAAGTAGGGACCCACCACCCAGCTTGTAGAGAGGATAAACATCACCGTTCTGTCTCAAGATTTGTCAGAGGAGAATGAATACACAACTAGAAAACCGTAACTTGAAGACCAAAGGCAAAAAAAGGAGCCAGGCAAGCAGTAACTTCATTGTTCATGTATCCACTGCATTCGTGAAGCAGTTCTCTCTGTTTAGCTGGCACTGAATCCTGCTCACTGTTGAGCAGTGTGGACTGATTCCAGCAAAATCTTTACACATACCCAGCCTTTAAGAAAGGCAGAAGATCTTTACCTGGCTGGTAAAGTCAACAGAATGGTGTTAGTAAGCTACAAAGCAGCCTTAAAACTGGTTGTGAAATAAAGAGTTCTTTTGAATGAGCAACTGGATTCACCCCTTAATCTTCCGAAAACTAAGGAATATCTTTATTGTGAAATCCTTGAAAAATACCCCCAGGTTATGCAACAATTCCACAGAACTCTTGAATGCAATTGTGGGGATCTATTTTTGAGCTCTGAAACAGTCAAAGTGAAGAAGAGCAGAAGTGTGTTTCATTTGATGATTCTTGATGTCAAATCTTTTCCTATAAGGCACACAAGTTCAGAGTGGGGATCTTACTTACTATGGTATAAAAATCATCCAAGAGCTTAACAATAATAAAAAATAAGAATATAACACTGAGAGAATAGTATCTTCAGTTCTCTGTTAAAGTACCGAAACTAGTACAAAAAGGAATGTAAAGACCATTTCAGATAGTGCAAAAGAATGTAGCTGATAGGTGGGGATGAAGATGAAATGGAAATATTTAACATTCATTCAGGGTAGAATCTCTCTGTGAAGGGCAGGAAATCCTCAGACTTATTTTTTCAAAAAAAAAACTGAGAAGAGAATGGCCACACTTTTTTTTTTAAATCTCGTCCAGACTTTTCAAATCTGCTTTTTTGTTTCTTTTTTGTCTCTTTCTTTCTTAATAATTTTAGAATTGATTAGTCTTCTTGCTGTTTTCTGCCAGTCTTGTACTTCATTTCTATTGTGGAAGAGATCTTTGTGTGACGCAGGTAGTGCTCCAAGTGTTTGATCTTTGACCTCCACTCAGAGGCTGTTTTATGTAGAAAAGCCCTGCGATTATTGCCATTACTTTCTTTAACCTACTTTTTCACCTTGAAGTGTAAAAGGTCACCTAAGGGCCTAGCTCTTATTGCAGCCTTTAGATGAAGCATACACTATGAAAAGAACTCTGTTTTTATTTCTTAGGAATTATGGGTTTAAGCCTTTGAGTTCCGTGACAATAATTATTGTTTTGGTCTTATATTTAGTGCTACTGAGTGGACTAAATTAACTATCTAGCAAGGAAAGTTAATTGATAGTTGTAAACCAATGTGCATAGTTTCTGCTAATTCACTTATTTTTCTTAAACCTTGATGCAAGTTATTGCCTCTCCATGTCTTTTTGTTTTAACCCTTTCCCTTGTATTATTAGTAGCTGAGGATGACTACTTAATTTTGATTACCCTAAACTGTACCAGGGTTTAAAACATTCATGTTTAAAAACCATAAGTGTGATTTGCCACATTCTGAGCATATCCTGAATTGTACAAAGGTAAGAAAGTGAGACATCAGAGACACTAATATTTCCTTGGTGTTTTTTCCTATGAATGTCCTTGAAAGTGGTTCACCACCAATATTGCAATAAGTAAATAGTCTCCATTTATTATTACTGTTATTGTTGTTGTTAATGATGATGATAATATTACTGTTATTTAGTAAGTGAATCTAAAAGTATTTCATGGAGGAAAAACACTCACATCAACTTGTACACATAATGGTTTATAATGAATGAAAGCTGCAGCTCCAGGCAAAATTACCTAAACCAGTTCGGTAAATTCCAGGAAATATAAAATACACGTAACAGAAAATGTGCTTGGAGTGCTGGCTGCTACCTGCAATGCTGATGTCATTATCTAATAGTTCTGCATTTTACCAAGCACCAGCCATAGGGAGTGTGGATGGTCAGCAGTGGATTCATGCTGCACAAAATGAAAAATGCCCCATCCCTGGACATTATAATAACTATAATATTACTGTAATAATTACAGCATTTAATATATGGGATTAGTCCTTCTGATAGCACCATTAGCCATCACTATACCCTGTAATAGGTGGCTTCATTCTTGTTATGACATGATCTTTCCTACTGTTTATTGACTTTTCAATGCAAGGGGGAGGGAACATTCCCAGCCCCCCAAACCTTTAAGAAGCTACTGTAAAGCTGTGGTTTTATTCTCAGCTGGAATGTTTAGAAACCCTTAGAGCTAATACCTCAGTGTACTACTTAAACACCAACAACAGCCTTATGGGGCCTTGCCCGACTTTAAACACATCTTTTTTTGTTGAGAATATTGCATTCTGTCACAATTCTGTAGGCAAATCCTGGGCCCGCATTAAATATACCAGCTTCATTGAAGCTTACTGAATGGGACTGAGTAGCTTTTTGTTTTATTCTCTCTTTACTTCACCCCCGGCTGAGACTGGACAGCCTTTCTTCTAGTGGAGCATGCTTTTAAACGTCCCAAAAGAAGGGAAGGGGGTGGAGTGGATGGGGGAGGGGGCAGACTGCTTCATAAGGAAAGCAAGAGGTGCAGCTTAGGACCGTAATTAGTCTTGATCCTTAGAGTCTAAAATATTTTAACACTAGGTTTCTGATTGCAGCCCTGCAAAGTGGATTTGGGAATGCAGAAAAGTAATTAGGTCTGTGCATTGAAGTGTGGAGAGCATTTAAAAGTGAATGGGTGGTTACTACATTCTTGGCAGCCTGGGTTTTATCTTTTCATGCCGCTGTTGTTAGAGATGATGGGTTTATTGCAGTTTTAGCACTTTGGAGGTGGCTGTGTTTTTCTTAACCAAGCCTTTCCCTTTCTGTCGCTTAGAGAAATACTTGTGGCAGAAGGAAAAGTGAAGAAAATGTGAAATCACAAAAATAACATTGCCTGAAATCCCCCAAAATATTGTTTGCAGGAGCAGAACAAGCAGGAATAGATCACAGCCCTGCAATAGGCCACCGGCAAAGAATCCAGGTTTAATTAATGACTCATTCTGTAAAGACCCTGCTGGAGACAATGGTCATCCCAAGGAGAAGAAAAAAAAAAATTATTTGATTCTATGGCAGGGTGTGGTCACATCATCTTCTGTACAAACCACCAGGCAGTTTGTATAGGAAAACAGGGCTGGAGCCATCAACCTTCTTATAACTCTGGACTGTTTTTCCAATGTGGATAAAACTAGTGTGCGAATGTTGTCAAAACAACTAGGAATTAACAGCCATGCACACATGTCACATGTCACAATGCTTAATAATTCATATGTTGTTGTTACTAACAAGAATATATATACTTAAGAATATATGGATTTTCTTATCAAATGCATCATTTTTACAGGTCTGGCTGTTGAATTTGCCATTCAAAGACTCACTGTTGCTGACCTGAAATCATTAAAATTTTGTTTGGTAAAATGTTCTGAAAATGAGAAAGGGAACCTATACATTTCCAAAGGAGGAAACAACATCTCTGTCTCTCGCTGTTCTAACTGCAGATTGTTGCACAAAAAAGTTATGGCAGAAAAATGAGGAAATATTGGGCTGCAAAAAAATGCAAGAAGGTCACTTATTAGCTGAGAGAAATTGCTTAAAACGTTGAGAAGGATTTGCTGAGGTATAAGGAGAAGAATGATAATTTAGGGTAGAAATCTGATAAACAGATAACCTTGGGGTACCATCATTGTATTATTTATCAGATTATTCCTTCTAACTAATTCAGTTCTTTTTGTCAGGGACTCATCTGGGTTTTGAAAGATAGTTTAGTTTTTAGTTGGGTTTTTTAAAATCAATTTTTAGCTGATCTACTCTTTTTCTTCTGTTCAGTGTACCTAAAAATTCAATTTCATCTTTAGGTTCAGTACGTATTTATTCACATAAAAAATTTGGCTCACTTCAGACAAGTTTTTAAAGGGAATCTGTTATATTTTTCTTTTCTTTGGTCCGATGCCTGAGAAAGGCCTTTTTCTGGTTGGCTCTTGCTAATAGGCAGTATTTCTTTCAAAGGTGTCTCACATTTGTGAATGCATGGTAGAAAGGGTTCAGGTCTTGCCAAATGCACTTGCTATCTCTTGTGCCTCTGATGGGAGGAAGAATAACACTCTTATAAACATGCCCTAAACGTTGATTGTAACTGAGGAAGAGCACCTCTGTGTGATTTGGAGCTTGCACAAGTTTTAGCTTTATAAAATCAATGTTTCAGAAAATTTGACGTCACTTTCCTAACTCTAGGAGTCAAACTATAGAAGATCTTCATGTGTTCTAGGGAACAGGATGAAAGGGGCTGATTTCAGTGCCTTTGGAGTTAATGTCACTAGTCAGAAGACCTTGGGACATGCAGCTTTAAAACGCCAGTACGACGCTAAGGTGAACATTTGCTAGATGACATTTGCTAGATGACATAGTTATTTTCCTGGTTCCCTTGAGATGTGATGCATCTGAAGGTCTTCTGCACTTCTTGCTATTCAGATTGCACACCTGAATCCTTTATATAATTTCTGTACTGCACATATCAATTGCAGAAACACCCAAGCCTATGAAATGGGCTCCAGTAATGATGCTGAAGCACTGATGAAATAATGTTGACATAACACTTCCAGTTCTGAAACACCAGATTTTGAAACACCACATCTGGTGAGGTGAAAGAAATATGCAGAAGTGACAGTAAAATGTGAGGAGGCTTAACAGATATGCAGAAATGACAGTAAGATGTGAGGAGACTTAACAATATTCCAATTCATGGGAATTAATAAAGCCTAGGAAGCATCCACCTGACAGCCACAGAGGTGAAGGGCTCATGCTAAGAGCAGGGTATCTGCACACAGGAAAGAGACACTGCCTGCCCGTAAAACACCTCATTGCTTTTTTTGAGCTCAGTGGTGGATTCATTGGCCATGCTTCAACCTCCTTTGCATAGAAAAGGAACACTTGTGTTTATCACCACTAAGTCAGAGCATAATATTGCATAATCCAGCATGCTATTTTCTCAGTATTTTCTCACCACACTTGTCCCTCTCTCCAACATGCCTGTGTCAGAAAGTTCTCCTCAACTCCTATGACTCGGGGAGCTGATGATGTCAGGGCTGTAATTTGTCCAGACTTTCCACAACCAAATTATGGACAGGTAAGAACAGTATGCTGCTGACACTTTTATAGTGAAACTTGTGCACCTCCAGTGCTCTAAGGAATAGGGAAAAAAGGGTAAAAAAGGGATAAGTCTTGTTGTACTGTTGTTGTTAATTACTGCTATTTGTCCTGATGCTCATTCTTCTGCTATTGCTGTTTGGAGTCCCAGGTACTGAGGTACCTCAGAATTTCATCTAGGTTTCCATATTCAACAGGACATCATTTGCATTAAGATAAGGGTCAGAGATCAACGAAACCCATTTTGCTATGGCAGTTCTCAAAATACTAGTTAATTTATAGATGGAGCAAAAGGACAGGCATGCTGAGATCTGCATTTTTTGGTGGTGTGGTAGAGCCCTGTGCATCAACATCGATCTCCTTCTTCACAGCTCTAGGAAAATGCCATCATGCACTGAGGTTAAACATGGAAAGAAACAAAGACACACACACAACCAGGCTGAGGATCAGACCCTGTCAAAGGATAGGACCCAGGAACAAAGAAGCTGGAAGAGAAACACTGGTGGAGGGGTAAATGACCCTCTGTTTCTTACACAGATCAGCATGATGTAGCATGTGTGAAAACTTGCTTGGCTGTCTCCAACAGACCATCAGTAAAACCTACAATCATGTCAGCCTTTCTGTCCCATGACAGCTCACACCTCTGGAGGCCAAAAAAGCCCAGCAGATATGGGTGAGAAGAAGGTTAGGCACTTCAGCAGGGCCAAAAGCCAATTCCCTTGACTGATGGATAATCTGCTTTTGCTGATGGTTGAGTTTTGTATCAGGAAAAGAAAAAAAAGGAAGAGGTACAGTTTGCTAAAATGGCAAAAATTAAAAAAGACAGCAAAGTAATGGTGGGCATTTAGAAGGCTTTTGAGGAGCGTGTGCCTTGCCTTTCATTGGAGGTCTGCATCAGTGCTTTCTGCCAGTGTTGTAGAATGAAGGTGCATGTGCCTGATAAGGCAGTATCCTGGAGATTCACACTCAAGTCTCATACACTCTTGTGTACAAACAAAAAAAATTGAGGAGTAATTCATCAAAGCGTATCAAAGATTATTTCTTCAGAGCTCTGTGTTTTTCCTGATAAGCCAGGATCCCCAAAAGTGGTATACTAGAGAGAATTCACATATCAGGTAGACAGGACAGATCAAAGTCCTCCTTAGTGACACTGGATACGGACGCTGATGTCCCAAATACAAAATTTCTCATTTTTACAAGTCTCTGAACAAACATTTCACATCTTGATTTATCTCTACACAAGTCAAAGCAGTGCTAACCTTGGAAGAGTCAAGCAGCATGTATTTTGTATTTTGCAGGTGAAGCTGTTTGATGCTTTTTAAAGCACCATATGTTTGTATTATATACAGCCCATTGTAGAATAGTTGAAATAGTGTATCAATTCCTTTAACTTCAAATTTTTTTAATTGTCTCATAAACAAAACTTAGGGAGTTATTTAACTATTATATGACACTAAATGTGACTGTAGGACAATACTTTTAAATTAAATACACATTTGTACATAAATATTACTTTAAAACCAAATGGTTCAAAATAATGTTCCGCTGTAAATTGCTCGTTGTACTTATTTATCAAACTTTTCTGCATTGTGAAAACTGTTAAAAATGAGTGGAGTTAGAATACTACTAAAAATAGTAAATTTTTTGAGTGATGGTTAAGTAAGGAAATTAAATTTGTTATACTTGTGATAATAGTCACTAAGTTTAAAAAATCTGAAACCCTTTTTAACATACACAAACTGAAGTGTTTTGAAACAATACAATACCAATTTTTCACTGCCTATTGTTTGAATTATTTTTATTGTAAAATCTGAGGTATTAACTGGGTTCTGAAATTATACCTAGAAATTTTAAGAAAGGGAAAATATTTTCTTATGTCAATGTAGAAATTTTGTTTGTAATGGGATGAAAAGGGAGGTAGAATGTCCAAGAAGACATGAGTTTCCTTATTATGTAAGTGTGAATCCTAAAAATTCTTATTTCTTTGTTCAATCTCATAGATTTGCCTGGAAATATCATAATCATGACAGATTGGTCACCCTTGCAAATTGTCTCATTATCAATCAAATACTTTCTGCAAAATTATAATCATTGGGTAAGAGCAAACCAAAAATCTGAAAATAAAAAATAATATATCTTTCCACTCCTGATTTTAGCTATTTCTTCAACCTGCCAGTTGAAAGAAAATCAACTTTCATTGAGGACTGTCATTAGCCTAGGATGGCTAGATCTCAGTTTTGTGACAAGTTTCAGAGAAAGCCCCCAGAGAACTTCTATTTTCGCTAAGATGCAAAACCTGAAAAAAAAATCTTCTCACTCTTTTCATTTTCTATTCCTGCTCAGCAACTCTCAGAATCCCATGAGAATTCCTCTGGTTTCTTCTGTCAAAATCTCAGGAATCTGCTTTTCTTTGCCTTTTTTTACTTCCTCACCTATATGGTGCTATGTAAGTGTAAAGGATAATTATTTCCTTAAGAAACATAAGCAGAAATTCCAGAAGACTGATTCTCTTAGAGCCTTTCACAGGGTGTAGTGAAAAAGTGTGCTTTTTTTCATGTCTAAAAGAAAACAACCACACAAATAAGGAAGAGATTCCTATATCACCCTGCCTCCACAAACAATCCTGTGAAATAATTAAAAACCAGTGTTTCCTGTGATTTGACAAAATCCATATCTTGAAAAAAAAAGGCCAAAATTTTAGATCTGGGAATTATCAGTAGCATCAAAGATAAATTCACTAATTCAATTTTCACGCCAAGAGTCAGACAACACAGCTTCCTTGCTGCTGGAAGTCAAGAAGCTACAACTGAAAGCTGACTAGTGGATATGCTGGTACATAACAACTTAAATTGCAGCATATAATCAATGACATTTGGATCCTGGCACTCTCCTGACAATATCAAGTATATTGTCGGGAGAAACACACTGAACCAGGTATTTAAGCCACACCGAAATACCTTTTGAATACACCTTAAACGACAGAGGTTTTAGGACCCTCCTGTATGCTTAACTGATTTTTTGAATTAGAGTATAATCCTGAAACTGGATAATGAACTGATTTCATTGCTAAAATGAGGCATAGCATTAAATAAGCAAAGGGAAAGCTGTATTTCATCTGCATTTCATGTACCTGTATTTAATCTGTATTTCATGTACCAATGAGTAGTTAGATTGTAAGTTATCAGAAAACAATAATACAGAGGACAACAGAAGAGTGTGATGACCAACCTTTACCTTCATGTCTGTTTTTCTTTCCATCTTCATCAATTTCACTGATATAGTTCCTATTTCTATTGGATCAAAAGCAGGAAAATGTGGTGACACATTGCTAGACATTGCATTTTTCTATTCTCAGAAATTCTTGTGCCAGACCCTGTTTTAATTGCCAGTGGCATAAATCATGACTAAGAATTAATTGCTTATCATTTGTGCTGAGTAGAGATGGAGTGCTCAGGATCAAATTCATCAGCATAAAGGGTTTTAGCAGCCACCTGTATTTAATCATGTCTTTGGCATTTCAATGGCAAAATTGTTAAGAGATGTATGGAAGGACTAAGGTACATCTAAAGAAAACACTTTATGTGCTTTAATTTAATTGCTATTGCCACTGTCACAAGTTAGCTGTGAAATATTAAAACAGTATAGAATTTTCAGTAAATGCCAGCATCAAAGAAATCTCAGCCTGTGATTGACAAAAGGTACTTTCCTTGCGTGACTTTCACTTCACAAACAGCAGAAAGAAGAAAACCTCCTGAGAATGCTGGCAAACCCTATAACTGAGAGCAGCCGTCAAGATTCTCCAATTTAAACTGGAGCAAGATCAGCACTAAATTAAGAGAGCAGCAAAGGTAGTTTACAGCTATCTCATTCCTACCCCTGAGCCTTGCCGAATTCCCGTCAGTTGAAGCCTGTCGCAGATTTTGATCTTTTTTCTCGTGGCTCTTCTTTTTAAACTAATTTGTCACCCATTGGAGGGAATGCCAAGGGGTATAAAGCCCCTTTCCTGACTTTTTTTATTCAATTCCTAATTTTTTATGCAACATTACTAGGCACAGGGAGTATTCCCAACTCTGGTGCTGACAACAGTAGGACAATTTCTGCACCACTAGCAAAGGATACCATAGACAAAATAACCTGGGCTGAAGTCAAGAGTATTCTGAATTTCTGGTACTCACCCCCACATGCATCACAGCTCAGCAGCATTGGGTATAGTTGCAACAGGACAATAACTGTTCCTTCTCTTTTCAATTTTGTGGTCAGATCGTAGAAGAGCTATAAGCTGGGTAAAAGTACCGTTTATAAAAGTAAAGATGAAGAACAACCTATCACCTATGGGGTGATAACTTATTGTTCTAATGATAAAAAATGATCTATTTGGATATTTCCCATCAACTGAAAAATAAAATTCTGATATTTTTTCACTCGATAATTACTGGGCTGGAAGTGACCTTTGCAATAGCAGCTGCTAAAAATATTTGCTACTGAATGCAAAGAAGAAACCACATAAAATTGTACATGTCTATTCAAGCTGAATTGTACATCAACAGGGTTATCTGAGGTTGAGAGAGCATTAACACTAAGCTGGAAAAGGATGATAGATGTTTATATAGTAAACTGCCCATCCTATTCTCCATGCCTCTGTTTAATATCTTACCTTTCATGTTTTGCATCAGTCATTTTTGCCATTTAGTCCCATTTGCAGGAGCTGAGACATTACTTGCACTGGGAACCCCTAGTACTCATTATTGAGACATAAGCTCGTTCAAATGGAGACTTTTTGGCTCATGCCAATGACAGGAGAGATCTGTAAACAAGCCTATGGCAAAGCTGCTACAAAATTGGAGATAAACAATCAGATTTAGCTGCCCCGTGTTTACTCCTAAAGTAAAAAATGCCATTTTCTGGATTCTGTCTTTTTTCCCTGTTATCTTTACCAGTGATCTTTCTGTTCTTACGAAGTGAAAAGATTAAAAAAATACAAAGTGAGGTGAACCATATAGACCATTTAGTGTGTGTTATGCCCCAGGTGTGCATTACAAAATTCTTTGCAGACCAAGCAATTCTAATTTAGTTTTTCAGTGTGAAGGCTGCTTTACTAAGGGTTTTAAACTCCCCATTTCAAAAGAAAATTATTTAAACTTGGGAGATTACATGTTAGCTTAAGGTTTAAAGAACTGCCACTCCACATCAGCAGACGGAGACTTGGTCTTTGGTCAAAGACTGACTTGTAAATAACCTATTCTTCTATTATAATCTTTTAAACTGTTTCTATGACTTTTATGTACTTTTCCAGAAGGATTGATCAGTTAGGGTTCCATTTTTTTAAGAAGCTTCCATCAAGACATTTACTGACAGTGAACACCGGGGTGTTTCATATATTAGAAGCTGTCCTGAGGAACTGGGTGACCTGATCCTTTAATCCATTTTGGAGAACAGTACTCAACTAAGAACCATTTATTTTACATATTCTCTCTGCTAGATTTATATTTATGTGGGTTTCTTTTGTTCAGATCCCCTGTCATAGAAGTTTTGATCAGTGCAAAATTGTAAATTAAATCCTTTCACATTTGAAAAATTGTGTCTTTGTTTTATGATCCATTTGCACCTGACTGTACCTTGGATGTGCATTATCTCTATCGCATACAGTCAGAGGAACACACATCTGCCAGTTTCATTAAAACACCAGGCTCTTGTAACTTTCCCAATACCAACCTGCACACAGTCTTACAACAACAAAACTGCAACAATTCTTGCTTTTATTTAATATGAGAATAAATAAGTTAATTTAAATTATCAGGAAAAACTTTTTTTGATTAGTATTTAGCAATTTGATTTAATGGTTTTGCCTGATGACAGATTTAAGTTCACATAACTGAAGCTATAATATAAAGCTGTCATGCTTATTGAATGTTTACTAAAGCAGGTATGGAAACATTTCTGTTACTTATGACATGCTATACAAGTCAACAGAAACACAGGTACCAATAGAAAACAAGTTCATTTTCACACCTTGTGCTAGAATAGCCAACTCAGTTTACTACTATGTTGCCGCCCTGAATTTGCTTTGCAAATTCTAAGCCATATTCACCAACATAAAGGGTATTATTTGGGATTTATAATGAGGTTAATGAGGTGGTATTTGGCCAGAAGTTTGTAAAAATCAGGCTATTTTCTATAATCTAGTGTAAAGAGAAATCCATGGGTTAATACACCAGCAAAGTGAGTTCCAGAGGCTGCACCAAGAAAAGTCTTACCTGCATCCAGAATTAGTAGGAAGAAAAGCACTAATCTTTGAGAAAGCAAAGAGTACTCTGAAAAGTGGAAAAGGCTTTTGTAACCAAACTGAGGGTTTTCTGGTTTTTCTGTCCTTTTTCACTTGTAAACTGGAACCCCCTCCCAATACACCAAAAGATTGCCTATCATTATATTCAAGAATTTCCTATTAATTTTGGCAGTACACTTGGAGAAAATGAATCTTAGATCCCCATAAGGTAGCTGTCATGAAGGCTTCCCTTCATTACAAGAGTTTTGACAGTATTTACTGCTCTGCAAACACCTTACCTTCACAGGCAACTGTGGTAGTTATACACTTGTATAAAGAAGTAGATAGATGGGAATTAAGGGCTTTGTCATAAAGCTTTGTACTGTGGCCAAATGCACAGTGAAAATTGTTATTTATTTCCAGGTGAGATATTTATATATGTGGTACAAATCTCTTCCATGGTCTTCTAATTACATCTTTGTCTTTACCAAGCTGCAGAGGCCCCTGTAAAAATTGAAATTAGACCACCATTTCTTCTATTTGTGTTATATTCAATAAAGAATTCTATAAAGCATCAAAGTTTAATGTCCTAATTATATATTACCCATGAATATAAGTAAATCTGGTCTGGCAACTGAGAGAAACTGAGGCTATTTACTGTGAACACACTCCAGCAATCTGATTACAAGCAAGGTGTTTAATCACATCCACACCTGAGGTACTGCCTGAACAAGTGCGCCAAGTGTGCCCTTATTTTGGGTAAGGAAAAAAAAAGCTTATGTTCATGAAAGGTCTCATCTTTGGTAGCTCTGATGATTGAGATCATCCACATGGCATAAAAGATCCACCAGTGGGTCAACACTACGCAAATTTGTACTAATAAGGTTCTGGCCTTCTCTTGAATTGCATTTAAATACTATCTTGTTTGCAGGGAGAAAATCCCTTGTCTTCTGCTGTCATGCTGTCTTTTTTCTGGGATGTTTCCATGTTGAGTTATCCAGACCTTGCTGACTGTTTCCCCATCATGTCTTCTGCCAAAGCTACTGCAGGTTTGAGTAAATGTATCTCCAGTACCTTGTTTGTTCCCAGTTATTGTGATGTTCAAATAATACATGGACATTTATGCCATATATATTCAGCATTGTGAAGTACAAAGGTTTTACTACTCATCATCTAGATGGAGAAATTAAACACTGAAGAGTTAAAATATTTGCTTCAGTTAAACACAGAGATTGAAACAGTTGAAGGAACTGAATCCAAGGAATACTTCAGTATTTTAACCATTGGACTATCCTAACCCAGACAGGTTAAAGCTCGAAGGTTGATCTGAATGCATTGTAAACTGATAAAATGCCATATATCACACTTATTCATTATTGTGACTTCTGGTTTATCATCTACAAAAACAATACTCCCTGAGGAAGCCCTTATATTTTATTACATCCTTTGTATATAAGACATCCATATTAGAAGCCTCATCCACCTCAGTGCATAGTTATATTATAATTCTTTTATCATCATGCATGTATTATATCTGCAAAAATCAAATGAAATTATCTAATTCTGCAATATGGAAATTACGTGATCAGCTAACAGTACGATGCCATGTGCTGTTAACATGGCGCACTAGATCTAAGGCCAGGGTAATAACCCAAAAATAAAATTACTTTTGTGTCCTTGAGTATGTCAAAGTTAACTTGAATCAGGAGCTGATCACTCTCTAATGACACTATCCAGCACACAGATGATCAAGTCCTTCTGCAAAGGAACCAAGACAGTGGAGAAGCCTAAAGCATATGGTCAGACTTGCAGATCTGAAAGGTCTTTTCCAAACTGTAAAATTACTTTTTGATAGTGAGAGGGATGACTAGGGAAGATCCCAATTTTTCCAATTGTTTTTTAAACAATAATCAAGAGTTATTTTATAGGTGCTATGGGAGAATTGGGCATGTCAAAGAGCATGGTGAAACACTCTTCTATCTTTTGAAAGTCAGTTGTCTTGCTTAGACTCCTAAGTCAACACTGAACCACCAGTTTTATAAGCCTCATATGATATCTTCAGCCAATAGATACTACAATAAGTTTCTTCCTTCTACCTTCACAGCTGTAACAGGGTTGCAAGAAAAATCATGGTTCAGCCTGGTCCCAGGTCTGTCATTGCCTGTGTTGAGTTCCAGTGATGAGATGCAGATGGTGCAAAGAAAGAAATAATCTTTACCACCTGCAGAGAAACAGAGTGCCCATCCTTTATATAGTTAGAACACTCAGCTGGAAAGGGTATCAAACCTAGAAAATAAGTTATACGTTACTTATTTTCATGTCTGTATGACTATATTTCCTCCTTTCTGTCAGGCAAGTGACTGTAACAATCTAGAGAGAGAAAAAATTATTCTTGTCTGTACAATACTTCAGGAAAAGTCCAGTGAGAATAAATTACAGAAGTAACTAAATATTAATTTGATTTTTGAGAAATTTAGGCCAAGTTTTGAAAATGTAGTGTTTTCTGTAGCAGCTATTTGACTTTTGCAGCAGGATACAAAAGGGACATTAACAAATTTTCTAGCAATCAAAAAAAAAAGGAAATATAATAGAGTAGAAGTCCAGAATTTGCCTGCTGAGTGTGTTCTTAAATTTTAGGATAGCTCTGCTTTCACACTACACTGCACAGATGCTAAAGCCTAACGTCATGGGAATGATGTCTGTGAAAAGATAAAATCAAAAAGGGGAACACTAGTACTTAGGAGCATTGTCATCACAAAAGCAACTCAGACCCGGAGTCTTGGTATGATTCTCCGGTGGTCCAAAGTGTCACATCTCTAATTTTTGCCCTTTTTTTGTGAGCTGGCAGCTCTGTTCAGTTTCCCTTGGTCCATTCCATGATGTTCTAACCGGCCTGGAGAAGAAGAAGCTGTTTCATTTCTAGTGTCATCAGTGTACCATCAGACCCAGACATCTCTGCCTGCAAGAGTCTGTGTAGAAATACATTCATTAATACAGGATAGTATGAGGCTTGAATGCAAGGCTTAATAGCCCTTCCATAATGCTTTGTATCTTTAATTATAGCCCTGACTCTTCCAGATATGCATATAAATGTCTAATCCTTTTTTAATCCTATTATTTTCCTGTCCTCCAAGAGCCTCTGTGATATGGTTTCATAGTTTTTATATATCTTGTATGAAAGATTTTTTAATCGGTTTTTCCTTAATTTCTACCTTTTGGTATTACTAAGTGCCCTCTCACACTGAAGAAAGAGTGGAAATGCACGGATCTGTGTGCTCCAGGGCATGTATTGCATTATATGTTTGCATAGTGTCTCTTCTCATGCATCTCCTGTCTAAGGTAAACAGTCCCTAGCATTTTCATTCAATACTTTGAAGCAATATTGTTTTGCAAGTTGCCATGTATTTCTGAGTATCCTTTTTAGGATCAAACTGAACATGACCATACCTACTTCCCATATCAGAGAGGTGATGGAATTTAAAAACAGACTCCCACAGCCAGAGCAGCTGACAAAAAGTAGGTGTAGCCAGTGAATACAGTCAATTCACCTCTGGAAAATTCATTTATCTCCTATAGCTCAGGCACCTGCACCGTCCAGATGTTGTGTTACATAGGGGCCACAGAGTCAGACAGCCAGGACATCTCCACCAGTGGTGAAGTTTATGCTGCTGATAGGTCAGTTGAATCTTCACTAAATAGCCCTTCTGCAATCTGGATTTTATTTTACTATATACCAGCTTCATCAAGGATTAAATCCAATTACTCGGATTTTTTAAGTGATAATACAATAGACCTGGTCAGACAGGGAGATTAGATCTGTCTGGAGACACCGTAAGGTGTAGCAGGCTAGGAATATTACCCTATCCTCTTGCTTCATGATTATCATGAAGTTATTGCCTTGTTATTTCCAGTCAATCAGCTCACTCTCTATTCATAACAGAATGCAGACAAACCTTTCAAGTCTGTCCAGACATTTTGTTTTTATGGCAAGTTCTACATCATCAGAGTTTGTAAATGAAACCACATGTAGTAATAATATTGTCTTTAACAAGGAGATGGGGATTATGATGTTGTTTGAGAATAATAATTTTTCACCATATGTGTAACTAAGCAAAACAATGTGACAAAATGTCGTATTCTGAAGACAAACACAGATAACAATAAGAAGGTCATGGGCCCCTCCTTATTCTGAATCACTCAAAAATTTTGACTTCTTCATTCACATATCTGGTTTAATATCTCCTTCTGTAGGGCAAAATCTAATGTGTGAAGCTGAGTATCATAATATATGGGACAAAAATTCCTCAACCAAATAGATTTTTCAATTATTTCTGAATTATTTTGGAATTGTACTCATATGCCTAGATCAGTTTCTGAATTTCAGCATAAGTTATGAAATAGACATGAATTTAAAATTTTATTTATCATCATCTGTCAATTTAAAAAATTGTGTTATGAAATACTAGTTAATTTCAGACATCTTCAAAATATATAATTGCCTGAGTACCACTATTTTTACATGCATGCAGCAGGTATGCATCTAATAGAAAAATATGATGAAGTACAGCAGTGTTCATACCACTTTAAATTTTTAGATTCATGTATGTGACTGAATTGGACATTCCCCCTTTTATGTTGTATTGGATTGTACTTTAAATTACAAAATTAAATGCTCAAAGCAGAAACCTTGTCAGTTGCAATGTCACTGACTCAAATGCTGTAAAGATGAAGTAGCCCTGCTGTTATTTCTGTTGAAACCTTCTGGCTATACTTCACATTTGGTGCTTTTATTTGTACCTCTATTTCAACTTTCTGAATAAAATGTTGAAGTAACAGCATACGCTGTGATACACAGACTGTAAATATAAGCAGTGAATCCAGGCCAAGACTGAACATACGAAATAACTGCCACATTGTCAGAGACTGGAAGGAAGGATGGATGGATGGATGGATGGATGGATGGATGGATGGATGGATGGATGGATGGATGGATCTGGACATTTTGGGATGCCTATAGGGGTGAGGGGGTGGGACACTGCTGCTTCCCCAGGCCTCCAGCCCTGCATTACGTGTCAATCATCAGCAGCCTTGCCTAACACAGCTTCTGACTGGCCAAGCGGCCGCATGGGAGGAGGATCCACAGAGGCCCTGGCTTAAACAGTGGCCATGAGGGAAACACATGGCCTTGACCCTATCAGCCTCTTCCTCATCGTCACTGGAACACAGGAATTCAGAGATATGTGTGTGGTTTTCTATACATTTTCTGTTTCTCTTTCTTCTCCTTTCATTTCTCATTGCATGGAACATTTTGAGTAATGTAGCATCAAACAGGTTTAAAGATTTCTAAGTTTAATGAACTAGGTTAATGCTTCGAAAAATATTTTATGTTGAATTGGATGTTGCATTAAATTCTTCACCAAGTTCCTTGAATTTCTGTATTTTGCCAGTAAAGTTTTGTGCAATTTTGACTTCTTGAGAATATCTGATTGGTATTTCTCCCATACACTGACACACAGTAAAGGAGCCTTTGGTGACACCCTTAGAATTTAAATATTCTGGGGTGTTACACACATGATTTGGCATTCCCCATTTTAGCAAATAAAAGCAGCAATAATTTCAAGGAACTACATGACCATGTATATCAAAACTAAATTAGTGTTGTTTTGTCATGTGGGCTGTACAGCAGTTATAGAGGAAGCTGATGGAGTCTCAGAATAACATCCTATACCCAGTAGCCTCACAGGGGTTATGGCATAACTTTTTGAGTATTTTCTAGTCTTTGATAGGTCTCTGAGTATTTTTACCTTCCAGAATCATAACTGTGAGTCATTCATATCTCTGGTTAGTGTTATTTTGAATATATATACAGAGACAGTACTACTTAGAATGAGATAATATCTGCAGATATTATGTCAGTACTGCAATATATTTTTCTTAGGTTGGAAAGTGTTCTTTTAGCAAATGTTCTAAATAATTATGCTTCATTTTGCAAAATAAAAATAGCATCTAACATGCAGTTGCTATGATTTCTTTCAAGGAAAGAAGCTGTTATGTAGAAATAAGTGAACAAAGAGCTTTGCAGATAAGCTGATTATTCTCTTACTTAATTTTAATATGCACTTCTACCAGCCCTGAACTGAAGTTTTAAAAACCGTTGGTCTGTTTATGCCTAAATCTCACTGGCAAATTATCTGAAATTGTACAACAAAATAATCATGTACATCACAGAATGTGTTTTTTGGAGCATCTTCTTTTGTGAGGTTTGGCATTGAAACACTCCTTTCCAGGCATATTTAGCACAGTCAAATAGTGTTGTTTTGGTGGGCTTGGCTGCCACTAAGCTGCAGATTTTGCAAACAACTCTGTTGCACAAGTTTCACATAGCACAGCACAATACATTGTATGTGCACTATAAATTCATCTAATTCTGTATCTTTTATGTCCTATGACACTCTAGTGCCCAGTCCTTTATAGGTTCCTCCTTTGAAGTCAGAAACAATTTTATTGATTCTCAGTGGTCTGCTTGGAACTGTAGAGGAAGAATGCCTTACTAATTCTCACTTCTCCTGTGCCTCTATCACTAAGGATTTTGGATGCAATGCCAGTTATGGTTTTTGCTTGTTAGTGCTAGAATTTTCTTTAATGGAAAACCTAATTTCTTTAGGTTTGGATACCTAGGCCATGAAGGCTCCCAACTGGCAGGCGTAAAAAAAGCTGAAATTTTAATCTCCATAATTATTTTTCTAATTTCAGAAATTAAGTATCGTATGTTTGATATACATGACTAAATTACAGACAGAGCTTGCAACATGTTGACTTCAGTACTTCATCTATGGTGATGAAAGGCTTTAATATCAAATGACTCTTCACAGAGAATTGATTTCTATTTTATACCAAAGCTTGGCTACCAAGTAAAATTTCATTCTACAATGTAGGTGGAACCTTAAAAAATCCTTGTTAATGTTATTCATTACGAGCTTTTTCTTTTAAAAAAATCAAGTTTTATTTGTGATTGGGCTGATTCTAGTCCCAATAATCCATTGAGAGAATTTTCCCCTGGGACATCTGAAATTCAGCACAAGGCATTCAAAATTTAAACAGTGTTTTTAACCCTATTCTTGTGTTCTTGGCACTAACAAAAACTTGTGCTCAGGAAGCTCTAAAACAAAGGGATAGCTTAAAAATATTCTCAAGCATGAGAAATAGAACTGAATGCACTTAAAAAGAAATGAATCACAGACAAAAACTCGTGCCTACATTTCTCAACATAGGAAAGTAACTGTGATTCAGTTCCTATTTTACAAGCTAGCATATCTATGACCTTGACCTCTTTATCTGAAGCTTTAACAAGTGAATGAATCTAGAGTGAAGGTGGCTTTCTGCTACCCCAGTAAATTAGACATAACCTCCAAAAATATATTCAGGCACATATTTAGATAGACGCAGAAACAGACAGATGGCTGTAACTTAGCCTATGATCAAAAAGCACAAAAGAAACAGCCTCAAAAAAAAATTTTAAACAATTTCTTCTTCATCCTTATTCCTATCCAATAATCAAGAGGTTTTTTCTTTTTTCTTTTTTCTTTTTATTGCATACCTTCTATATTCTACAGTCTTCAAATATAATTACAATTTATTAATAATTAATTAATTCCTAATTCTTATGCCTCTTCTGGCATTAGTAATATCCTGAAAAATAGAGACATAATCCTGGCCTGGAAACAAGGAAAATCTTTAGCTGGAAAATATTTTAAATTTTTAAACCATAACTTCTTCAAATGAGAGATCTTTATTCACAGCTCAAGACACTCCATGGTAGCATGTGTTGTTTTTACTCAAAACACCCCTATATATTTTCATGACAATCTTCTGGCTTTTACAACATGAAAAAGGACCATCACATCACCTTTTAGTGGCTGTGTTTTGCCTTCATTTGTACATTTCACCTTTAAATATTTATTTGACAGCCTACTTGAATTCAAATATACCTACAGTTAGGGAAAATAGTGTGTCATGTAATTCAAGACAACCACGATTTCTGAAAGATTTATATCAGCAGATTGACATAAAATATGTTCCAAGTTTAACCCAGAGTCAAAAAACAGCACGTATGAGTCACCCACTATTTGCCTGTGTGATAGTCCTCAGTGCAGAAGACATGATCCCAGAAGGAGTTTTCTTTTTTATCTTGCTTCTGACCCCATAGAGAGTGCTAAACTAAATCCTTTATAAAATACAGTGACTATACAGAATCCTGAGTGTATTTTATATGTGTCCAGTTGATGTTTGACAAGCAGACTGTGTTTCCCTCCCTGTTTAAAAACTGTTGAAAGAACTTATGCAACACAAACACCACTGGAGGGGAACCCATCAACCTGTCGGGGGCTGTGTGTACCTCCTAAGAAAGAAGGGGTTCTGGCAAAAGTCCCTGTTCCACTGTCCACTATTCATCCTGCAAAGTTCCAAGGGACACTCCTGATAGGGCAGTGTTTGCAAGAAGCAAACTCAAGGTACAGGAATGGATGGGTCACCATGGATATTGCATTCTAAGTTCATTGTTCTCCTGGTGACTTGGGAACCTGTTGGTATGTGTTGTATGTGTTCCTGTCAATGCTTGTAGCACCATTTAAATAAGAGAAAAATCAACATTCAATATGATTTGTTAAGCAATATCCACATTGCAGATATTTTTAGTGGGGTTTTTTTTGGTCAGCTTTTGTCCTAACTGTGAAACACTTGATTTAGAAGAGAGTGATAATCACTAATTCAAAGTGAGTTTGTATTTTTGTTTCAATTATGGTGCACTTTTAATCATTATGTGTACGTTGACAAGTACCAAAAACACTGGTGTCAAAAAGTGGTGTCAACCTTGTATTTTTCAAAGGCTCCAAGGCTTTGGAGGCAGCTGCCTAATAGATGCAGGACATAGGGTCTGTATTCTGCTTAGAGTGCACATGTGCAGCCAGCTCAAGAAACAAAGGAGATAGGTATTAATAAAGTTCATAAGGAATCAGAGGAGAAAGGTAATTCATGTGCCCTTAGACTTTTAGTACAGTCTGTTCCTGTTAAAAAACAAGCAGTTTTTTTCTTTCTTTTTTCTTTTTTTCTTTTTTCTTTTTTTCTTTTCTCTTTTTTCTTTTTTCTTTTTTCTTTTTTCTTTCTTTTTTCTTTTTTCTTTTTTCTTTTTTCTTTTTTCTTTTTTCTTTTTTCTTTTTTCTTTTTTCTTTTTTCTTTTTTTCTTTTCCATTTTTTCTTTTTTCTTTTTCTTTTTTCTCTCTTTCTTTGCCTCAGATGTGTATGTGAAAAATCATAGTGTCACTGCCAACACAATGCTGACATCACTCTTTTGTGAGCTCACCAGACCCAAAAGCACATTAACATTTCAGTATGCAGCGTTCAGGGTAGATCTCCAGAATTATTTACCATTGTGAACTAAGTGATTAATCACTTTGGAGTTTTGAAAATTCCACACTTGCAGGTTGTTGGCGCACCCTGAGCATTTGCCACTCTAACTTTCATTTTGCACTGTGAGCTGTGCTCACTTAAGTGCTGCTACGGTTCTTTAAAGCTTTGAATGAAACTCCTTATAAAGCAAACAAAAAATGCATTACCAGAAGCCACCAAATGCTGTAGGCTGGACAAATAGCCAACCTGAAAACCTGAAGTGGTTTTTCCAGCCTGAGGAGTGACTCTTGAAAAGGTGCTGTTCAGCATCTTTACATACTACGACATCTACTTTTGGAAGGTGTAAATGAACTGGGTGTCTAATTAAAGTACAGTATCAGTCCTGAGTGTTTTAGAAGGGATTTGTAAATCCAGCACTATCAGCCCACTCAAGGTCTGAATTAATTTATTATAATGATCTTTCAAGTTTTGTTGCCTGAGTCAGCTGCCTTGGCCCATCCAAGCTGCTGCACGGTACAGCCCTGGCTTAGAGGCACTTGCTACTGAAAGGCTCAGCAGCAGTTGCTCTTATCTCAGTGTGCCCTAGCAATAGTCAACCACTGCAGTCACTCTGCTGAAAATTGAAGAGAGGAGCACTGTGATAGGAAAATCAGGATAAATTTTATACATATTTAAAGCTGAAATTAGAAACCATCACATACATATGCAGAAGTGTAAGATATTGACTAAGTAGATTAATATTGGAAAGCGCCTTATAAAAGAAATCTTTGACAACTTATGTCGAGAAGCTGTAGAAACCCACAGGGGTTAAAATCTTTCGTAAATTATTATTTAATGAGAAGGCTGTAGACTTTCTGAGGAAAGATCTCCTTCCTCAGAAGTGCATTCACTCTCCACAGCACTGGCCTTCTACTACACAAGTTGTCTTGGTATCAGGTGCTTTCTAGCAGTAGGAATCAATGAGTGACCACTGTCTCATTACATTTATAAACACACATTTCTCTGCCAGTACCAGACTCCGTATGGATTCAACCATTTCTCTCCTGCTTATTTAAATGGAGGCACTTTTTTGATTTCTCTTGCAGCAGTGCTGTCTAGTTTAGCCTGAAAACACCTTATATATTGCCATAATATCTTCTTACCACCAACCCTGCAGAAAATGGGGCAATCAAGTTTTGTCTTCAGTTAGGTAACAAGGTAAAAAAGCAGGTTGGAAAATAGGATTCCTGCTATGTCCATACATTTTGGGAGCAGAACACCAGCCTCAGCTGTAGATACAAAACTGCTGTAGGAGGCTTCAACACCAACTTGAAAATTGACAGCAGTTAGAATTAGGGAAAGACAATGCCATTTAAACTTACAGAATGCATTTCTCTCTGGTCTATCATTGTGCAAAACCAAACTGCAGCAGACTGAAATGGAATAAAGATCAAAATCCTACTTGCTGTACACACAGTGCTAGTGTCCTTGAAGGTGGTAGGACTAATGGAGTGAGTAAGATGAGCAGAACATAGCACAAATATTTTGCTTTGAGTTATTTGTAAATGCCATGTCATTAAAGTGAACATTTCACACCTCACTTACTAATACTGTAGCCAAGAAATAGGAAAAACATTTGCCTTCAGCAGACTCCGTTTTCTCAATTGCAGATTCAGATGAATCTCCCCTAGAACAATATTTATTTAGGCCCTAGAGATGAAGAAATGTCTTACCTGGTCCAGATGCATGAATTTCAAGATGTTCTTAATGCCCAAATCAAGCTACGTGTCTTCAAAAAGAAAACTGTGCTATTTATGATGGAATACATACTGAATTTAAGGAACCTAGAGATTTGCATGAGGAATTGAAATGTTAGTAACACCTCCTTTAGTTCTTGAAAGATGCACAACAGATGTCATCTCTGTGAAACCTTGTTCACAGGAGTGTTGTACAACCGGCCACCCTTTGATTGCCTCTAGCTATCACCTTAGTGAACAGGCAAAAGGACAGTGAAGCAATTCAAGCATGTATACACCATAAACATTAATGTAAGCAAAACTTCCCTCTGCAACACACACAAAAAAAAATAAGTGGTTTTAGCATACCATTTTAATAGGAAATCATCAATTACATTTGAGCTTGGGATATGTTAGGTAAGACACTGAAGTGCCCACACTCTCCCATTTTCTTCTATGTATTTCATTAAGATGTCACAAAAAAAATGATCAGAAAATGGTTTTATTCTTATCCTCCAGAGATAAAAGAATTAAACCTTCCTTTAAGCACCAATGAAATTGGAATGTGTAGGAAGAAGGGTCCATTTACTAACAGTGTATTTTCCACATCAAAAGTTCTGTTAAAAAATATATGTGTGTATATATTCAGCTACACAAACCTTGCAGATTTTTGTTACTCTGTGGTACATTGAAATATTAAGAGAAATTGTCATTATTTCCTGTTAAAATACTGTAAGGATGCTCATTCTCCTAGTATTTTAGTGAAAAACAAGTCTTCTCCTAGAAAGGAGAACAATTCTGCTTAATTTTGTTAACATCCTAAAGGAATCATGCATACTAACATTTATTTCTTCTGGGAGACTTTCTAGATGCAAAAGTATTTTGCCACTGAGCAGTCATAGAGGGGTGAAGTCCAAGTACCATGTTTTATGCCACTTGCTTTAATTTTTTTTACTGTAAAGCAGCTATTATGTGGCATAGATATGCAGAGTTCTCTAGGTTACTTCCTGACATTCCTGCCATTTTTGAAATTGTTTTGATAAAAACATATTTTTTCCTACTGTCAATTAATGCAATTTTAAGTATTTGAGATGGAGTTCCAGGGATTCATGTTACTAGTTTCATCTACAGATCAGGTACAATATCAGAAGCTTCCCCACAATATTTTAATATTGACCTGCAAAGCATATTTTTATGCAAGATATTTCCTGCTGTAACACTTCTGTCTCTTTTGGAATCTTTATGTAAAAATGTGAGATTTATAAAATCCTTTGTTGATTCCATGAATGCTAGTGGTCACTGGAACCAGTAGTAATCAGCAACTTTTCAGTTTCAAACACTGAATTTGTGATATAATTCTGGGATGAAGGTAGCCTCTACTGCCCAAATTAATATAAAAATTTACTGATAACACTTACCAAACAGTAGATTGTCTGGAACTTAATTATGTAATGTCTGTCTTTCTTCTTCCTGGTTACTGTCAACTGTAATATGCTCAATCATAAGATTAATGGGGATTTTTAAGTCTGTTGTGAGACTTTTGTAGTTTTTCCCATATTTATGCTAACCTATTTTCCTTCAATTTTCTGTAAATTATTATTCTTGACGAGGCTGCGCTTTTCAATCATGAACTGTTTACCTTCTACACAGGCTTTGCTTCCTCCTTATCTGTGCTGGCTTGTTGTTATATTCTACTCCAGCACCTCTTTTCCACTCCATATATTGTACACAAACCTCCTTCTCCTTGCCAGCCATATCCTCACCTTCACAGCTCAATTCCCTCTCCCTTTTTTCTGTGTAACAAGCAATTTCCTCTCACATTTCCTCCCACAGAAGATGTTTTTGGTCTCAATCCCAAAAAAATCTCTGGACTTAAATAATGCCCGTGTCTGTCTCTCCAATGGGCAGGCTTCTATATGTGTTTCATCTGGCCAGGATAGGAATCTGAGGGCAGGTCTGGCTCAGTAAATCATATTCATTGATTGGTGACCATTCCTGCCTTCGCAGGACAGTGACACCAGGCCTGGTTGTGCTCATCCCTTCCAGCAACAGTCTCTTCTGCTCATGTTTTCAAATCAATTGCAAGAAGTCTGTTGTAGTATAATATGAAACCAGGGCTTCTGTGTTTTTATTGAAAGTGAAAAGGCTATTAAGCTGGGGAGGGAAGTGCTGAGAAAGCTATACTTACACTGTTAAAATACATTTCTCAATTTATTAAATGGTAAATGTATTATCCAATTACCTTCATACCCTTAACAAAGTTACAGGTCACTTGGAAATAGGTTCAACTATTCTGTAAAATCCAGGAAAGATTTCTGAAGTGGAGGATCCTTCCTATAGAGAACTAACCGATATTGTCTTTGAAAGAATATAGCCTTAAAAAATTTAGGGTTTGCTCTGCTTTTTATTGTTTTAAGCAGTTCTGTTTTGGCTTATATTTGAATGGACAAAAGAAATTAAAACTTCCTAAAAAGGAACAAAAAATGGTAATGTTTTTCTGATTTCTGATTGCTATTCTTTTGTTTAAATTACTGACTCACTGAAAACATTTAATTACTTGTCTATTAATTTAAATCTGTTAATTTACTTAATACTTAGAGAAAGTAACTGGGTAAATAAGCAATAAAAAAAAAAGGATCTTACAAAATGCGCTTTTAACTTGACTGAGATACTTACAGCTTTAAGCTATTTTGATCTCCATCTTCAGAATGCCAACAACTCAGATCTGAGAGCATGAACAAGTTATAACCAAGTAGATTTTCCTGTAAACTTCAAATGCAGCAATCACTAAATCACAACCATGTATGTGTTCAGGATAAAATACTACAGGCTAATTTGAGTTGCTCCTTCCCCAGCAAAGAAAGGGAATTCTTTACTCTCTCATTTACAGTTGGTAAAAATGGAAATTCAGTAGGATATCATCATGGATCCAGCTTGTACAAAACAGCTCTTTACATTATACAATGCAGTGCACCTAAACTGAAGTGTTTCTGAGCAATAAGAGCATTTGAATGATATGAAGAATTTGTAAAGAAATACAGTGTTTTAAAAAAAGTCTTCACTGGGGTTTGAGACAACTTCTGTTGTGCTAAAGGACAAGAGTACTTTATGAGAAGAGGTTTTGTACTTCCAGCATATGGCCAGTGGACTCTATCCTCCAAGTAGTTAGGCACTGAATTAATTAATATTTCCTGGAATGAATCTTAGTCCCCAGATATCTTCAGAAGATGTGTTTGATCCCAATTAGCAAGAGACGTCAGGTTAATATTCATTTATCAAATTTTATAATATTTAAGTCCAAGTTGGAAACAACTAATTTTCATAGATAAAGGAAAAGCAAAAGTCAAGGGGCCAGCTTTGATTCTAGGCTAATTCAGGTGACTCGTAGCCTTGTAAAACCAGTGCAGCTACAGGGTGCATCAGAGTATGAGCCTGTATTTCAGTCAAACTTCATTGTAATTGAAAGAAATGACACATCAGAATGAGAAGCGTTCTGTTGAGTGATGGCTTCTTGTTTCACTACCTGCCCATTCACAAATGACATGGATTACCTTTTATAAGCTATCTTTTCTTCCCGCAGTTTTGAAGAGATCCTTCCCATTTATGAACATTGAAAACATTCTGAGAACCCTAATGCTCACTATTTGAGTGGGTCGGGTTTTGGCCCATACATTAATGAAGCATGTGAGACTTTGCCAGGTTCAATGGTTACTAAGGACTAAGCAGAAATTAAGGTTTGTGTGTGCCAGCTGACATATTCATGACTGGTCAGGGTTTAAATTTTAAACTAGAAAATAGCTCTGGTACCATTGTAAAAAATTATTACTTTTTTTCCATCATTTTTTGGCCAGAAAATTGCACTGAAGACCATTTATATCTGGATTTCACACTATTTTTTAAATTCTTCCTGCAGACCCAGACTTGTAATCTTCAACACATTCACATGGCTTCAGTGAAGCTGGTTTCACACTGCAAAGTCAGTCCCTTCATGCCTACCATGTCCTATTATTTCTAGGTATTTGGAATTTTTTTCATTTTATTCATAAACAGAGTTCCATAAAACAAATTATTTAGCATTCCAAATATTAGAATTATTGTTAAGCACTGCCTTCACTTGCAAAATGTGTTTTCTTGGATGCTCAGGTGTTTATGTCAGCAGATTTAGGAGGATCTAAGATAACACTCTTCCTACACTACTGATTGAGAGGCAGTGATTCGCTTATACCTGTCAAAGCCTCCTGACTATAAACATTATTTCATTTAAGACTAATTAAAATGAGACAATTCTGTGAAGTTATTTTCTACCTCTACTTTCTGATTGCACACAGGTCTAATGATCTGGCATCTGTATAGAGCTCTCTGAAAAATGTTTCTCTTACTTCTGTCTTATACTTCCTAGGACTGGATGAGGTCCCTTAAAACACGGTGGTCTTTATCTCCAGCGAAAAAGTGTTTGTGTCTCTTCAGCTGTACTTCATCTGTAAAATTCTGCATGTCATGCTTTATTCAGAGAGACTTCACCTTTATTCCCTTGTGTATTTGATCCCCTATCATGTAAAGTTTGTCAAATTCTATGAGTTGTTGGTGAGGAGAGGGAAGCAGGAAGGAGACACCTTGTTTAAAATCAGTGAACAAGTTGTTTAAAGCACATTCTATCATTTCTAGCTTATTTCTTCACCTGAGGTATCACACACTCTTCAAATGAATATTTGAATATGATTTCTGCCTCCTCCAAATTCCTCTGCATGTATTTACTTCCCACCACTTGCTCTTCCCCCAGACATCCTTGCACGTGTATTCCTGTGCAATATTCAGGTTTCAACGGACTTAGGACATTGTAAGTGATTCAGAAGGACCACACTGACCCACACGCTGTGCTGTTTCTTTCCCAAGAGTTGTCGGTCTCCTATGAAAAGAGTCTAGTGAGGCAAGGAGGGACATCCTTCACCACATGCACACAGGATATAGAATCCAGAACCATACGGGCAACCCTGAGACCAGCATATTTAAACCTTCAATTATCAAGTTGACTCCCAACAAATTTTATCAAATTCTTATCTGTTTTCTCTTATACCTTTGACATTATACTCTGTGACAATGAGTTCCACAGCTTTGTGGTAAAGATAAATAATGTAAAATTCAGATGTTTGATTAGTTTCCATTTAACTGTTGGTTTAACCATGCTTCTTTTCTCCTCCCACACAAATAATTTGAAAACTTTCACAGTAGCATTTTAAAAAATATAATTCCAAAACATTATCACTACCTTTTTATGTGTCATCCAAACAAGATTTTTTTAATCCCTTCAATGTACAAATTAGATGAAAAAAAAATATTTCTTTATGTTAAATAATTAGGGAAAAAATATTTTTTGAGCAAATGTAAAAGGAAAAATACAAATACAATAATATAATGTTTTGGAGGACACATCTGTTTCCCTGTAGTCTGATTGCAGTGTCTGATTCAGTTGTTATTGTGCCTGTGGCTGAGAGAAGTTGTAACAGTGGTTGTATGGAAATACCTGGCTGTGTGTCAATCCCACACACTTCAAGCAGTTCCACACGTAATATCCAAGTTCCCATGACACCAACACAAACCAACAGCTTCCAAAAGTTAGTCTAAAGATGAAAGGTTTGTGTAGGAGCCAAACAGTGATGCATAGAAAACAAATAAGTAACTCCTTTTATTACATGTTTAATGCTGATATCTGCCGTACTTCCTGCTCTCAAGAACTGGAATAAATCCATCACACATAACCTGTCAGAAAAGGACAGAAAAGAAGAACACTGCCTGATGATGAATGCATGACAACAGAAGATAGGTGGAATTGTCTTATTAGGCCTTGATAGTGGCAAGAGGGCCAAAGCTGCATAAAATCGCAAAATGGAGCATTTACCTTGGGCATAGCTTCTACAGAATTCTAGGCCTAATTGCAACACAGTTCTAGGTTTCACCTATGTCCTATAATATACCAATTTTCTTAGGTTTTAGGAATTCTTTTTTCATGTTGTTGTAGATATCTTTAAATTTTCTCTGCCTTTTCTGATCTGTTCGTCTTTATACAGTGCCAAATTGTCAGAAGTTTTGCATAAGGACAGGAATTTCTCTGTTTGTCTAAGGACTCTCCATTGCAGTTTCACTGATAGGACACTTCTTTACCTTAAGGAATTGACTGCCTCCAAACCATTTATTAATGTATATGTGTTTATATTGTTTGGTCATCCTCTGAATCTGAATATTTGTGCTTCATGAAGTCAATGAGGATTTCGTCATTGTCTCCAGGGAGATCAAGATCAAGTTTTAATTCCATTTTCACTCTAATCTATTTGATCTTTTCAGTCTTCTCTCACACTGTCATATCAATTTTTCCTAAACTTCCCATTACTTTCTTCACATCCTTGTTGCAATTAGCTATGACTAGAAGTAAAAAATTCCTCATTTATATCTTATGGGAGTTCAGTAATCCAATCTCAACTGGTTCTTTGGAACTAGCATCACTTTGCTTTTATTTTTTACCTCTGTCTGAACCCCTTTACAAGATATTCTGAGCTTTAATTATCATAATTTTAAACAAGAAAAAGTCAGGTGCAGAAGAGTTACATGATTGATCCAAAGTTTCTCTGCAAGTCCACAAATGAAATTGAAAAGAATTCACTATCACATTTTCTCTACTGTTTTAGAAACAAGACTGTTCCTTGCATCTTTATGCACACAATTTATGGATAAAATTCACAAGCAACACACATAGCTAAATCAATTAAGTTAATTTACAATGATATATTAATTAAACTGACCTCTGAGAATAGATTCCTTTTACCGCCACCGAATAAGTAAGTTTTCCCTTGTGGCAGCAAGGAATTGTACAGAAGAAAACTTCTTCTAACTTCAGTTTACATAAAAATATAAAAGACTGTATTACAATTTCCTGTGCAGAAAGCTTTTATCTTTTGACTGAAAGCATGTTTTCCATCTTGAAATTTTGAAAATATATATAATGTTGACTTGGGGCAGGATGTAATAAAGTGCTGTAATTGTAGTGGAATCATTTTCCTTATCACCAGCTACAGAGTCAGTCAATTAATTGGCTACCAGCAGGTCCAATCATGCTAAATCCCTGTGTATTAATGGATTTGGAGTAAAGGGCCAGGAATCACAGAAATTCAGAAAGCATGTCTTCTTTCCTACCTCCTCAGTGATTAGTGTGGATTTAGCACCTAAGAAAATATCTTGAGCTTTACACAAGTTTGTCTTAAAGAGTAGCATGGCACAAAATTCAGGCAGCAAAATTTTCCTGGCTATTTTGAATGGAATATTATTTACAGAAGAATTATGCAGCTTATTGAAGAGGGTTTTTTTCTGTACTTTTGCTCTCAAATAGAGCCAATACAGCAAAAGATGTAATAAGCAGCCTCGTGGCAGTTCTGCCTACAGCTCTCTTTGTGATGACAAACACCACTTGATAAATCTGTGGATGATAGCACTGAATTGAGTACCAGGGCTGTCAGCAGCCATGGGATGCAAGGAGTGGGAACACAAACCACAAGCCCTGGGAAATGGAACTATGCAGTCAGTATATGATAAACCCACTTCATACAAGAATTTAAAAATATGCATGTAACTAAATTTTTTTTTTAATCAAAGCCCAGTTGTTCAGTATGGTCCAGTATTAGAGCATGTCACAGATTCATTGACTTGGTCTCCACTCAGCAACTGAGGCAACTCAAGGTTTGAGCACAACACGTAATAATTGACTTGATTTCTTCTAAAAGGTATTTGCTCCAGCTACTGTTCCTTAAATTTCTATGGATGTGAGTTGCTGTCACCAGTACCTCAGCTGTATGTCTAAATTTAAAAAAACAAACAAACAAACAAACAAGCTTAAGCCAATGTGTGTTCATTCTTTCCAGGGCCAATGGGGAGGTTGTCTTCCCTCCTATTTCTGCAATAGCTTTGTAATGGGAAGCCTATCTCATCTGAAATCTATCTTCTACATCTTGTATTAAAAATCTCTTCCTTGAAAAAAATGCCCTATCTACCATGCAAACCCTTATTCAGAATATTTTCTTTGTTTTTCATTGAAGCATGTCTATCACCAAGAATAAAATTTATTGAACTACAGATTATGAGACAAAGTATGACAAAGAAAGCAAAGAGTAGGAATTACAGACAGACATAAGAGGCTTGCCCAATAGGATGATGTCTGGAAAGGATCCTATTTCTGTACCTCCTGTAAGGAAAGTTTGTTCAGTTTACATGAAACAGTTTTGGAACTACCATAACATAAGCATGAAATTGGATCCAAGGTTCTCATCACTGTATGCCAAGGAACTTGTGGGCAAGAAATGAAAACAAAATAGTAGTCTCATTAGGAAAATATAGCATAAAGCGGTTACAGATACAAAACTCAGATAAATATATCTTCCGCTGAAACATTGGTATCAGTTTTAGGATCATCAAGTTTGGGTTTAAGCACAAAATGTAAAACAAAAAATTGATAACTATGAGAGACTTATAAACACAGATAGAGAGACAGGGTGTTGGTCCACCACAAATCACATTTATCTCCTTACATTACACTTTTTCAGTTTCTTTTGGTTTGTTGATTGGATCTGCATGGCTAGCTGCAACAAAGAGATAAAAACAGCATGAGTGAAGGGGAAGGAGAGGAAAGGAGCAACACACTCATAAATGCAGTTTTGTGGAAGACAATTAACATTTATTTGGAAGTCTTAGAGTAGGAAGAAATGGAATGAGTTACAGGGAATGTAAATGTAAAGACCAGTTAGAAGAAAAAAGTCAAAGGGTTTGTAAACACTTCAAATCCATTGCCAAGCTATTTCTGTCAAAGCTGCCTTTAGCACCTCACCATGTTTGAGTTGCAGTATCTTCCCATAACCATTCCCCCAAAAAACTGCAGCATCCAGCCTGATCGCGCCTTCCTGCAGCTCAAGCCCATAAGTAATTTTTCTACCAATTTTTGTGTTTAGGAAGGACAAATCTTGCTGCTCTTTGGCACCAGAATATGGTAACATTGTGACCATATTTGTTGACAGTCTTCATGTCTAGAGGCTGATCAACCTCTGTTTGGGATTTCTTCATGGATCATGTTTTCCTGACCTTGTTCTTGCTCCGCTCCTCTGGACCTCCTCCAAAGGCCCTCAGTCATGCAGTGTCTGAAATGAGACAAAGAATGACAGCAAAATCCTTATTAACCCTGAGTGGAAAGATGGCTTCATTGGAGGGATAACAGATGTTTAAATCATTGGATCCCACTCTGAAACAGAGGGATATTTTAGGTTCACTCATTGCAGTTCATGTAAGCAAATGCAAAGACTGAATATAGAAAGCGTTTCTATGCATGTCTATGTTCTGTCTGATGTACAACATACAGCTGCTCTGTTTTATGTCTGAACTAAGGAAAGAAAACATAATACTTCTATTCCCACAAAGCATAATGGCACAGTGGGATTTTTTTACCTGATAAATAGGAATTTACTGAAAAATTTATCAGACTTTTAAAAAGTCTAACTAATGTTACCAACACAAAAACTCAGTATATTTGCATGAAATTTTCCAAATCTGAATAGAACTACTAGTCCATAAAGCCAGCTCAGCAGTTCAGTGGAGACCTGTTTGAGACTGAAAGTATATGTAAAGCAGCAGTCCTCTCTCACTACTGGCTATTACCCTTTCAGTCTGTTTTCTTTTGTTATCTTTTTGTTTCTTATTTAGGTCCCCTGTACAGTCTTTTCTGGGATTCAGAAAAGTTTTTGTGACTTCTGCCTCTGTAGAGACTTGTTGCTCCATGATTGCTCCTCACATGTTCTGACCCACTCTACACCTATAAGGTTATTCTTTTGTTTCAGAGACACAAATTTTGTGGTTTGCCAATTTCTATGAAAAGCAAAACATTTCTAACCTCTCCTAAGCTGATTGCCTATCCTTTATGTGTGTGCAGAGGTGGGGGCATGAGGGGAGGGGAAGCCTGAGGGGGGGCTGGGATGTGCCACATAACAGTTGTTGCTTCATATATCAAACTGCATTGATTTTAGTATAGCAACATTTTCACTGTCGCCCACTGGAGAATGGAAATTTAACATTAAAACATAAAAATTAATGTTGGCCCAAATCACCTTGAAATAAAGCTTTCTTGAACTGAGCACAACTCTGGCAGTGTGGCTGTCCCCGCTTAGGTCACTTTAGAAGGTATTGAGTCCAGTTAAAATACCTAAATTCAAGTTAATGTTCTCACTGCTGGAGAACTTTGAAGTGTGTATCCATCCCACATCATCATAGCACTCAGTTCTATGTATATGCTTTAGTCTGAGTTTTCGCTGCTTTGTCAAAGGGGTGGTTAACTCACACATGTTTAAATCAAGGTGCAGTCCTTGCCTTGTGCTTCACAAAATAACAATGTGAAAATTTAGAAGCTAAAAAAAAGCCCATGGACTTTTAATAACAAATTTTCTCTTGACATCTCTGCCTTGAGAATCCTTTATGCACCAAAATATTGGCCTCAAAAGGTGGAAAGACAGTGATAACTGATGAACACTTCTTCCTAATATCAGTTTTCTTAATTCCAATATAGGTGTGCTATCATTTCAGCTACTATCAAATCTGTTGTTTTCCATTGTGATATCATTAAGTATTAAAAGCAGGAATAATTAAAGGAAGCACTCTTGTTTCCATAACAAAAGTTACAGAAAGTTCCTAAGGGCAGATATAATCAGCGTGATCTTTTAGGGATTGATGTTAGAAAGAGTGAAGGTCTGTGGCTTCTCTTGAGCTTCTCTTGAGTATTGCAATACATTATATTTTTTAACATCTTCTGAGATTAAATATTGAATTGAAAATTATTTCCCAGAGAGTGGGAAACAAAATAGTGTACTTGTTCCTCTATTCATCGTGTGTATTTTTTATATGTGAGGATGTGTCTGAACATGAAACATAAAATTCTGGGTCTTTTAAGAAAAAGTTTTTGTTAGCCAAAGAAATTGGATATCCTGAGGGATTATTATGTCCTTTTTATTTGTTGGGGGGTTTTTCCACCTTATTCTTAGCTGACATGAAGAAAAAAATGTATATGATACTTAATAGCCAAAAAGAGAGAAAAAGGTTTAAAATGTTCTTGTGAATCAGGTTTGCTGCTCCTCTCCAGAGCATGTACGTTCTTCCACACTCATGGACTAATTATTCCTGCAGTTTCCAGCACTTAGCTGGATGTCAGTCTCTCCTAATGACTGAGATCTCAGCGTACAATCCAAGCTTGGTTGATCCTTGACTTCCTTCACCATCAGCCCATTCAGTTTCATAAAGTGGTGGTAGCTTTGAAATGTGTACCACTGATCCTCAGGGACATGGGAGAGCTCAGCAAATTCAATGCATTTGACAGCTTATTCTAATTAGAAAGTTGAAACCAAGTCTTGTCGATGAATTAAAATGTCTGTAAGTTGCTGTCTAACAACATATGAATAAATAGACATATAAATAACTGATTTGTTCAGGCACTCCAGTAAATCATTGTCTTGCCTTAATTTATTTGCACCCTACTTTTCAGACTTCTCTTGATGAACCTCATCACAGACAGAAATTAAAAGCAATTGTTGGCAGAAGAGAAAATAAAAAAACTACTTTGAGCCGCTCAAAACACAGAAGCCTGAAATTTTATATCTGCAATGTATTGCTGATAGTTGTGCAGTGCTTAATCCAGTCAAAATAAGATGATCTCCTGAAAGTTTATTGCTACAAATGTTCTTTAAGGGCATGAGGTTTATTACATTAAGAGCTGGAGATTAAATGAGCTATACTTCCCTCTGGAGTCAGAGGGAAATGCCCTTGTCCCAACAACCACCTCTAGCAAAATACACCCAAGATAGAAAAAGAGGCTTTTTATTCTTGAGGTAAATATAGATGAAGTTTTGTCTTCATTGTTCAAAATGTGTGGGGTTTTATATCCAAAAGCTAGACAAACTCAATACCTGACTGAAATAACCTTAAAGAAGGTTACATATTGAGGGCTGAATTCAGGATGCTCTGTGAAAGTACATCTGTTTTATATGAGACACACAATCTGTCTCATTCCAACCTGCATTTCTGGGTCACTTGAGACATTTAAACTGCACTTATAATTAACAGCTATTTTTAAACAACGAAAAAATAGAGCACTGGTAAGGTACAAAAGCATTAAAATTGCCCCAGTTTTGCTTTTCAATAGGACACACCACTGCAATATGCTTCAAGATCAAAGAGAGCTCAGAAAAAAGAGACAGGCTGATCAGTGGGGATAAATTGTTCCCATTATGATGGTATAAGAATAGGGTTCTTTCAATTGAAACAATTTAATAACCACATTCATTACATTCGTGTCCACTTGGTTTTATCTGAACAGTTTTTGCATAACTGGGGAGCAAGTTCAATTGAGCTTATTCTCTAGAAATTAAGATGTGCAGGATTTGACATTCAGAAATTAGGCACTAATAGTCAGCAAAGCAGTTGTCTTGAGAATCCCCCTGGATATAGCTGGATCTGTCTACCACTAATTATGTCAAATGCAAATGTATTCTCTAAAAGACACACCAAAAAAATTAATTAGCTAATTTCCAGACAGCTAAGGTTATATTAGAGCAACGACAGCTATCAGAACACAATCTTTTCTGTGTTTATAGCATCACTTCCGTAAAAGCAGAAGATGTGCAAGTGCAACACTGGTGTTTGTAAACCCTTTTTTTCCACCGTCAAGAGCAGAAGCAGTTTTAAGGACCAGTCTTTTACAATCCTAAGCAAAGAAACTGAGCTGTATCTCCACGGTGACAATTTCAGCTACATTTTTATAAGAAAGAAGAGAGTCATTGATCAATTTCCCTCTTCCTCAAGTATACTGACTTAGCTGCAGACACCTATGTTTCAGCAAGGAGGAGAATTCCCCAGCAGACACCTTGGTGGAGGAAGATTGAATTTGCCAGTTCTCAGCTGCATAGTATTGTGCAAAGCGTGGGGTGAAGTGCCATGTGGCTTGGAATATGGTGTGGGTGTTAAGAACAAATCTGCACAAATGCTCCTGAGAAGAGCCAAATCCAGAAACTGAGGACCATGTATAAGCCCACCATACTCATTTCTGCCTGCTAGTCTGGCTGGTAAAAGGAAAATAGGCAGGAGCATTTATTTAGAAGACATTTCCCAGTGCACATGAGATCCTTCCTTGTTTTCTTGTCACTGCCAAACCAGCAAAGAGTAAAGGACTGTTGAAACATTCATTGGGTGGCAACTGCATAACAGCAGCATTTCTTCCCTCTCCCTTTGCCACCTTCTTTTTTATCAGAAGACAAAGTGTAAAAACTGTGAGGTTATCCTTGCACCAGTGAAAGTTTTTAAATGGATGGATTTTCCAGAAGCAACGATTCTTCTCTTACTTGGTTATTTCCCCAAATGGGATTTGCAGTATAAAGCCATACATGGATCTAATATTGAGGAAACGGTATAGACTTGTACAAATCTCTGGAAAGATAAATATGCCATATAGATCAATAAATAAAACCTAGTTCCAAAAAAATCAAGCTCCAGCATTCCAGGCCAATTAAGATGTTATTTACTGCTTACATGATTGCTAGTTTGATGTCCTCCTTATTCATTTTTACACTATAGGCATTTGTTTTGTTGAAAGATATATAACTGATTTGTAAATAGAAAATGATATAAATAGATTTTATGTCTCATAAAACTGTTAATCCATGCTCCATATTAAATATATGCTGTACTATTTTTTTGTACTTAGACACAGCTCTAGTATAATTAAAATAAAGTATGTTGGTTTTATTTTTTCAGTAAGTCGTTTCTTAGCATAGAGCTCAAATAACAGTGCAACTGCAGCATGAAATGTGGTTATAATAGCCTGAACCACATTTCCTGAAACTAAAACATGGGAGATAATAGTGGGAAGGTACAAATTAAATGCAAATAAAACAGATTTCCCATTGTTGCTAATCCCTGGATTAGATTTCAGTAAGAAAATTAGCTGTAATATTTAACTTCTTTGTATTGTAATCATTGACATATTATCAGTTCCATTTTCAGAGTTTATATAGGAATTATTGCACAGAACTTGGACAAAGCCACACATTCACCTTTTACACCCTGAGTGGACCTGTTCTGTGGTAAACAATATCTAAAAATATCTAGCATCTAATACAAAGGGAATCAAAAAAAATATTTTAAAAGGGATACTTTGGTAATGGACGTGCATTTGGTAGCTACCCCTTGACTCTTTAGAGTATACTATCTTCTGTGCTATCTTAACTTGAACAACAGATACACTGGTGCAACTGCCATTTTAAAATTAATTTATTATTTTAACAAGCTTAGTAAGAGCACATGTATATAAACTAGAAAAATTTAATACATTAACCAAGATTATAAATTAGTATATACCCAGAATATATTTATTTAAGAGTCTACATGAAGCATCATTTTAATGAAATAAATGTAAAATAAGTTAGGCAAATTAATGCACACTTTATACATAGGCAGCACTACAATATTTGTGGAAAATATAAAGATGTTTAAGAAAGTCAGCCTTATTTCTTTGAGAGGTCATTTAGAACAACTTGCATTATTAGTAAGTACTTACAACATCACAGAATAATGTGATATGATAAATTTTGTAGCATATCTTGCAGCTGTGAGTAGTTCAATGTACAGCTGGAATATACACCCAAGACAACTGGGAAAATCACTTTTAAGAGAGCCCTGTGTCGCAGATCTATGTACTACAATTTGAAGGGGCAATTTTTTCCCTATTTTTGAAAAGCCTAATTTTTGGTCTTTCAAATGAAATTACACACAAAAAAAAAAAAAATACTACAAGTTGCACTTTTTCTTACACTTGTTTTGACAGAAGAAATCACTCTTTGATTTTATCTAGTTCTTGGGGTTTTCTTGACATTTTGTGTTGTGGTTGTCTCTATTAAGTACCTATCTATGAAATGTTGAAATCTGAATTTGACCAGTTGCTCAAGCTTTAACACATAGACTCAGTTCCCATGCTAGTAGGCCACAGGTGAATCTTGCAAATACATGTTTCACCATCAGCTGAACTAGTGCCAAAGCACATGAAGTACTGCAAGGACTTGTTAGAGTGAAGAAAACACACTTACAAGCAATTTGGGGGATATCTTTCTACTCTCCTTTTCACTCCGCTGTCTTGGAACACTAAAGACATTAGGTCATTAGGAGGCTACTAAATTATCCAGTTTCATACTTCCACTGACAGAGAAGAAGGAATTTGGTCCAAAACTACCGAAGTCAGTATGTGCTGGCCTTGGTGTGATCAGAGCACTTGGGACATCTGCCTCAGTTCCTCTGATTATTTAGCGTGAACTTCTGTATCTAAAAATGGGCAGTGAGTGATAGATCCCCTTGCACTTCCTGTTGACGCTGTTCCAATCATACTGTCTTCAGAAGCACAGGAATAGGTACCTTCCCAGCTTTGGGTCAGGTCCCAGACAACAGAACTTGTTAATGAGCAATGGCACAATGTGACTGTGATTATAGGCTCTGACTGACTATAAGATGTAAGCAATGTCAAATAAGTGTCCACACTGTCTTCTGTGTCGCCTCTTCTGAG
>VYXD01008566.1:188315-205734 GCA_013397195.1 Hylia prasina | reverse complement strand
CCCGATTTTTCGCTTCCCCGACGAGATAGCTGCGGCCGGGGCGGTGGGACACCGGGGAAGGACCTGACTAACTCGGGACGCTTTCCACGGAAGCAGCCGATCCCTCTTCCCCGGGTTTGAGGGCTGCGAGATGCCAGGGCGGCGGGTGGCGGCGGCCGGCTCCGCGCCGCGGGCTGTGGGAGAGCGTGTCAGTGGAAATACGGCGGAAAAGCCCCTGTTTAGCGGGTCCCCGCCGCCTTCGCCTTTTAGCTGCCGTTTCCTCACGGGCCGTTCTTCTGTGCTTTCAAGAGCAATCTTTTCAGTGCAGCAGTGCTGCCGCGGTAGGTGATTTCGCACCTTCCCGGCAGGATGGGGTCTGGCTCATCCTCTCGGAAGTCTGGCGCGCTTCGTGCTGTGATCCCGCACCATCCAACCCTTCAGCAGCTATGTGAAGAGCCTTTGCAGGCGCGCCGGAGTGTATCAGTTTTTATGGTTTGCGGTTGGGAATATGCTTTATGTGTATTTTGGGAATGTCTGGATACAAGCAGAAACTTCTTGGTTTATTTAAGGCGTGATTCAGTAGGGTTCTGCTCAGCATCCGAGAGGTGCCGGCACCTTCAGCACCCATGGCCTTCAGCATCCAGCCGGGTCATTCCCTTCGGTCTGCAGTGGAAAGGTTCAGGTCATAACGGCGCTGGCAAATTTCATAGGCTTCATCTGTCTAGTTATACCCTATCACTCTGTCATCTCAAACTGGATTACCCTTCAGTTAAATTTGTTTAGATTGTGCAGTAAATTATTGAACAAACCAAAAGTGACCACCTGGGACTTAAATAATTGATGTGCAACTACATATGTGTTTCTGCTGGTTTAGCTATATGCATTTTTAAAAGCTGGACCGTGTCTGGTTTATGCATGGCCTTCATGTATGCAGTTCGATACAGTGAAATGCTTAAATAATCATCTAAGTATTGCTGAGCTGTAGCTGGGTTGCTGGTGCCTGTGCTAAGAGGAGTGGTTACAACACCCCAAGAGAGGGGTGAAAGCAGAACCAGCCAACTCAAACTCATAATAATTACTGATTTGACACAATGTTGTGCATATTGACTGCTGGTTGAATCAGGTTGCTGCTGTTCCTTTTACTTTTTTGCTTTCTGAATTTTTTTCTGACTCTGTTTCTGAGGACTCAGCACAATGAGAGGCCCTGATCACAACATCTTGATACTGTTGCAGCAAAAGTAAAAATTATGCCCACGTTTTCTGGAAAGGCAGACAGTTCACTTTCCTTGCATTATGGGATAATATTTCTACTCTCCTGATTGCCCTCTCTTGTTTGCACGTTGGACCAGTTGCCCTCACTGGGATAATCCCTCTAGTTTGCAGCCTGGTACTTTGTGCACATCTGAGCTGCTCCAGAGAGATCTGATTGATGCTAAAATAATGGGGAAACTAGATAAAAGTTTAAGCATCCTTGCTTCAGAGACACATCAACTGAGTTAAACTGTTCGTCTTGGTATCCTAGTTGCTTATTCTGGTAATTTGGGAATCACATGAGCTTCCTAAATTCACATAGATAGGCTTTATAAAACTTTCAGGCTTGGGATCTTTGCCTCTTCTTGCTATCAAAGTTCATTAAGACTTTTATCTTCTCACCTAATTATTACTGCTGATACTTCTGGCTTTTATTATGTCCATCTCCCATTCAGAGTCCTGGTACTGATGATGTTTCCTGGCATTCATTCTGTGCTCTCTGCTAGGTGTCTCAGTTGTCTTTGTCTCTCAAGGTGTTGAGCTTGGGTTTCTCGTATCATAAGGAGTTTTGCAGTTCTTTCTATTCCAGTTCATTATTTTATTTCTCACTGAATTTTACCATCCACTGTGTCTGCTTCCCATGTACTTGCATTTGTTCCCTTCCTCATAGATACAGTTAGTTGGCTTTCTGAGTTAATGTTTAAAGCCACAAACCTAACTGTGCATGAAGTTCCTCAAACAGAGCACATTACTGTCATTATAGGTGAGGAACTGTGGTCCAAAGGTAAACACTTCCTGGATGGTAACCCGGATGTTGTGACTGAGATTTGAACACAACAGCATGTTGTTTTGCAACTTTATTGTGTGCTTCCATTCTTTTGTTTACCGTGCTTGTTGGTTATGCTTTGTTTTGTGGGCCCTTTGTTAAAGGTAATATGTGCTGTGATATATGATTGGGAAGAATACTTCAAATTTGACTGGAATCTCTTAGTACCATAATAATAAAAAGTCTTTTCCCCCTGTTCTGAATGCAGCAAGGCAAGAAGGTGACAGAGACTGCTTCCAAAGAAAATGCAGAGCAAGTTATTTATTGCTGAGTACCATACTTGTATCAGATATAGTTTATAGTGGGGGAAAAAACTTGGCAGTGCCTTGAAAGAATGTTGACTGCTAATGTTTGACTACTGTAAAGATGATTTAATACTTTGAAAACCTCTCCCCTCTCTTTTGAAGTTGGTTTATTTATTGCCCTATATTCTCTTTGTCTTGCTTAGGACAGTGTAATTAGATGCTGGCTGTGTTTGGCCAGTTGATGATTTTCTAATACCGGGGTATGGAATGGAACCTTCCCAAGGGATAAAACTGAACTGTAGATAACTTAGGTTGTATCTTTGTGTCTGTGTGGTAGAGATAGAGGAGCAATATGGTCATACCATGGCTTTTTGGGGGTTTCTGGGTTGATGCCATTTAGTATGGATTGAGCAGTCTCTGCATGTGGGACTGTAGTCTGTGCTTTAGCTGCAGCTGAGATAGGAAAAAAAATGGTTGTGGATGGATCAAATCCTTTTGCACTGAGCAAAGATGAGCAATGTAGGTTTGTACATGGTGTTCAAAGCTCTGGTCTCTCAACTTGCTGGAGGCAGTTCTGCTCCTGCAGTTACATGAGACCTCACTGATTTCAGAGGGGTTTTGTTGGAGTGAGGCTGTAAGAGTGGGGCCTTGAGTTACTGTGTCCTGAAAGTAGCTTTTGTATCAGTTTGACACCTGCCAGGTGACACATGACCTTGCCTTGAGTTGAGAATAAAGTTGGAATATTGGTGATGTGTGTGTTTGTCCTTCAGTGACCAAATTCCAGTGAAATACAGCTCATCCAGATGCAAACAGCCTTAGAAAAGGCACACATTAATCCAGCAAGTTCTATTCTCTGAGCCAAGACTGAGGCAGTTAGAGGGAGTGCACATAAGACACAGCAATGAAGGTGTAGTGCATTTTGGTTCTTGGGGGTCTCTTCTAAGTATTTTTGGCATGATCTGTTAAAATTTTGTTTCCTTTAAACAGGACTAGAAGAATAAAGAGAAGTTGGATTGATGAGAACTATAAGAAAGCATACAACAGTTTGGAATGGATTGATTTATGATACGTCTGATACGTGAGGGCTACATTTTGTGTCACTGTTGTCCAGCTGCTGCTGGAGTACTTCAGCTGACTTCATTGCAGCAAGCTCAGCAGATAGGTGCTCATCACTAGCAGAACATAAGCAATTGTGATGCTGAAATGAGATGAGGCTCCGAAATGGAACTGTGGCCACCGTGTTAGTTTTCATCACTACTTTCCTCAGTTTGTCCTGGTATACTGCATGGCAAAATGGGAAAGGTAAGGAAAAAGCTTCAAAACCTTATCAACTTCACGTGTCTGCATTTCTCTGTGCTGCTGCTGTCTGTTAGCAATCTGTAAATTACTTCTTGACTAGCCCTGCTAAAGAAGGTACTGCCTTGGTGAGAAATAAACACTTGCTAATAAATTCAGGAAAATTAACTTTGGTCCTCATTTAAAAAGGAAAAAAAAATACCTGAACAAAAACAAATGCCGCTCTTGGAGGAATGGGTTGATCAAGGCTGAGGAGTTGTGGTTTGATTTTATTATTTTCTTGTTTCCTGGTTTATGGTTGTTGGAGAAACATATGTTTGTTTTTGGTTGGTGGTTTATTTATTTTTTTTCGCATGTAACATATGGCCAATGGACCCAACTAGAGAATGTTATTTTTGGTGCTGCTTTCTGTCTTCCCTGGTGATTTACTGATGGCAGTGGCAAACTGCCAGTCGGCACTGTTGAAAGACTTTTCTTGCTGTCTTTGAAAAAAATTTAAAATACTTTAATTTAAATTTAAACATACCATGTAAGAAGTAAAATAAAATGATCAAATCAACTAGGTAATAGGAAATGCATCTATGAAAATAATATGAGCAATTTTATAAAATACTTAAGTTACTGTTTTGTGTAGTAGATAGTAGACTTTTACCTGTTCCTGTATCTTTGATCTCAGTGAACTCCCTGTGAACCCTGAAAAATTCAGTTTTTATGAGGGTTGGGATTGTTTATGAAAGTAAGATGATTTGGTTTTGTCCTTCAGTAAAGCAAATAAACTCACTTAGCAATGTTTTCTAGAAGAAGAAAGGATTTTTTAATATCTGATCTCTTGAAAAATAGTAGAGTATGTCCTTCAAAGATCAAGTAATTTTAAAACCAGTTTCATCATCAGTGATTGTTTGTTCTGCAGAAAATAGTATTTTCAGTTGTGCCTCAGGTCCAATTAGAGGAAGCTGAGGTTCTGCAGGAATACTGTCTGTTGTAGCATGGCCAACTTGTTACTCTTATTTAAGTATAAAAGAAGCAGATGAGTTCTGTGGCATGCTGATTTTTTTTTTCCCATTTGGGCACTTGTGCAAGAAGCAGATGCTTTGTGGTGTGATCTCTGCTGTAGCAGTTGGTTGGTAGGCTACCCTTCTGAATGCAAGCAGCAGGAAAAATGTCAGGTTCTCAAGGTTATGGTAATATATAGATTTTTTAATTAGTCAACAAAAGCGTAGATGTGCCCAAGACAAGAAAAGGGTGTCTGTATAGCACTGGAAGTAGTACTCTCTTCATTTTGATTAATAACAAATTCAGTAGTTATATTTTTACTAATTTCTTGCTTAAGAACCTTGTAAGAATTTTGCTTTCACTTCAGCAAAGATGTGTATCTATGAAATTCTTTCTAATTTTTTTTTCTTTCTTACCTGATATGACTTACAAGTCTTGTTCTCTTTTGTCAAAGCATGACACAAAGAAAAGCCTCTGCTAAATTAATAAAAACCTGCTATTTGGAGAGCATATGATATATGGCACTTTGCAACTATTTAAGCTTTTGTTAGTTAGACTGGTTTTTTTTTTAGTGCTTTTTTTTTTTCCTATCTTAGAATCAATACTTTCTTAATGCTGGTATAAAAATTCTGCATTTATCTTCAAGATGTTGTTGAGCATTAAGATGATAAATTGTGAAGTAAAAATCAATGTAACAAGACATCAGTAATGTGTTAATCAAATCATAGTTATGAAACTAAAGTCTAAATAATATTGTTCAAGAGAGGTTTTTACCTAGAATATTGTTTTTAAATTTTTTCACAGGTTATTCAATATCAAACCAGATCTGAGTTAATTCAGTACCACATTTTCAATCAATTCACAGTGGAAATGTTTCAGAAATGGATGATAAATATTTGCTAAAGTTTTTTGGGTTTTTTTGCAGTTGAATGTAATTTTATACCCTTGTGGGATAGTATTTTAATTCCTTGATAACATTTTCATTACAAATTTTTGGGTGGCTAAGTTAGAAGCAAACATAGCTTGCTGTTCCCATTCACTGAAAGGCTGTGGTGTGTCACATTCTTTGATAATCATATTTTGTTTTTCATTACATTTGGATTCCTGTAGTATTTGTCAATCTTTGGACAGCAAATTAAATTTACAGTCGGAAAGAAAATGATATTTTGCACTTTCTAAAGAAAAAGCAACCCCCCTCAAATTGCTCGATGATAACTGAAACAAATTCTGCTTTTTAAAGCAGAAGCATAATTCTTTTTTTTTAAACTACGCTAATCAGTTTTCAAGTGATTAATTTTAATTTAAAAACTAAGTTCTTGGATAATTGTCACTTAAAATGCAGCATCATTTGTAGAATACCAATTAGACTGGGATGATATGATATTTTTGTAGATCATACCTTCCTCTAGTAAATATATGTAGTCTTAGTCTATGCAGGATAGGATTTAGACACTTCTAAGTGATACAGACTTTTGTAAAGCACTGTTCAGCTGAGACAAACTTCTGTGCTTTAAAGTAGTACCAACTTTAAGATGTGCTGAGAAGTTGTCAGGAGCTGAAGGAAATATTTCGTTTGAAGTGCCATTGCTGGAAAGAGCATGGCTGTATCTTACCCATAGGTTTGATTATGTGAATAACATTTCACAAGGCATATACTGCTATTTGCATGAAATAGCCAATTATATGATTTTTCTTTTAAAATAACTCTGTTTGAAGAAAGTTGACTGAAATATTTTTTGTCATTGGGGAGACTCTTCAAAATTAGTCCAAGATCTTTGTTGCTTTCTGGACTTCACGCAATGTGTAGAAGCACTGGCGTTGTAAGGAAGCAGCACAAGCCTTGAATGCACCTGGGAAAGACCTCTCCTGAGGGATTCTTGCAAATCAGTTGAAAGACCACTTTCTGAGGTTTAAAATGTGCTATGCATGAATGAAGTACTTGTTGGAAATGTAATTTTAAAAAATGCTGATTACTGTCGTGTGCAGAAGAAACACTTCTAAAGGATCTGCAGTCACTTCACATTCACAGTTAGTTCAGTGCAAGATGTCCTTGAGTTCCTCCTAAAACCAAGCTCTTATGCAAGGAATAACCTTATGCTTAGTACCATCTCTTCTGACTGAATCTTGTTTTTCTGGTACTCCTGACATGCTCAGGTTCACTGGTCTTCACCGCCTCATTTGTGAGCTCTAGAAATGCAGTGGGTTTTTACCCTAAAAGCACTGCTCTTAACCAGTACAGAACAGTACTGCATACCTGTTAGACCAGTCACAAAATTCACATCAAAGCAGTTATATGCTATGTAAAGTGTGTAGTCTTGATGCTTTGTTGTTTAATGTGACCATTGGTCTGAGCACATAATGTTCCAGGAAGAGCCCTGCTCCATAATGGTAAAGAGCCTCCCCTTCTTGGATCAACAAACTTCCTGATGGCTGTGGAAACTGGGAAGAAAGACTTTACTGCACTTTAGTGCAGGCATGGTAGGATGGAATTCAAGTATTTTTTCATTTGAAGTGTGTGACTTTTATTCTCCGTCAAAGACAGTTGTTGGCAGTCTCTTGCATAACTTCTAGGAGATGTTTGGCTACTTGAAGTGTTGAGAACAGGTATTGCAATATGTATTTTGAAAATCTGATGCAATTTAGCCCTTCAGAATTGGCTAAACTATGTAGCTTTCACAGCACCCTGAAACTATTAGTGTGTTTCGTCATTCTCCTGTAATGATGAAGAATTAGTTGAAGAACTTCTGGTTTTCAATTCATCCAAGGGTGTTGTCATAACTGCAGGATTTCTTCGCTACATGGGGATGGCTTATTTTGGTACACCAATACAAATTCCCATGTGAAGACCTCCAGGAGAACTTTTGAGATACTTATCTAGCATCCTGGTTCACTAAACATTCACCCATGCTGAAGTAATGAAGGTTGAACGTATTTTCTTTTAAGCATGAAGTTTTCTCTTGTTTGGAGAGAAAATGGCCTGGGCTTTATAATAAAAATGTCATCTTCTCACTCCTCTGTCTGTTTTCACAAAATTAGAATTGCTATGCTGGTTCTCAGCCACAATAATCGTAAGTGTTCAAAAACATCTAAACTTAGCAAGGATAACAAAACCTAACTGAGACTAAAACAAAAAACCTCAGCCAGTGGTGACTAATTTTGGAGTAAGAAGCAGGAATATTTATCCCCAGAGGAAGAAGAGTCCTACAGGAAGAACCACAGAGGAAATAAGGCAAGGAGGACAGAATCTGTCCTATCTGTCTGTCTGTCTTCCCCCTTGGCAGTGGTTATACGATATTCTCATTAAGAAAAGGTGAGAAATCTGACAGATACATGTATTTTGCAACTATAACCCACCTTAGTTTCTACATGGATCCTGAGAGAAGCTGTTACGCAGGTAAATGCTGCTACAGCTTTCTGACTGTGTGTTCTGATTTTCAGAGTTAGACACTCATTTCCCACTGATGTGTGAGTTAAGACCAACCAACCAAAAAAGTTAAATGGACTACAAACTGGGAGGAGTGAAGGCAGGGGAAGGGACGGGCTGGGAAAGTGCTTACAACTCATGCCAGTTTGGAGAAGAGGGGGCTCTTTCATTTCTGTTAAATAGAAGGGAAATGTTGGTTTCCTTTGGAAATTCTGTTGCATATCTTTGAGCTGAAATTAAAGGAAATAAGTTTCCTTTTTCTTTTTAACACCAGCACATGAATGTTCTGTTCTTTATCTAAAATACACTTTAAAATTGTTTTCAACAAGAAATTGGCCTATAGCTTACTGATACTAAAAATAGTTGAATTTCATTAAAGCTAATCAGGAATGTAGGTTTGGTTTGGTTACTGAGAGTCCTGTGCAGGTAGTGAACACCCTGTCCCAGGTGAATAGTACAGAATAGCTGTTCAGTGTTTAGGTCTGCAGCATCTTTGTGTCTGTCATGATTGCTGCAAGGAGAACTCCTCTGGCACCAGTGGTTTTTTGAGAACTGTAGTGAAAAGGATTGCTTCCAAAGGGGTTTTGCAGCACTTCCTTGTCCCTTGCATTTTTTGTAACCTGCTAGCTAGATTAGCTCATCTGTTTATGGGATTATAAAACTTGATTGCTACCAGAGTATTTAATGGAATCTGGCTTAGCCAACGTCTTGAGGTACTGCTTTTGATTACAGCCTAGTGTTAGATTTGGGGAAAGCCCATACTACTGCTCAGTGTTGCTTCTTGTAATTCTTCTTCAGCCTGAGTCTTCTGTGCTTCCATGAGCTATCCCCTTTTGCATCCAGCCAAATAAAGAATGCCTGCTTCCTAATGCTACATTACTGTTAAGAGTTTTATTTTTACCAATTTTTGGTAACAACTCCTCCAAAATGCTGGTTGCTGCTCACATCCAGAGGCTGTTGAGACTATCATGGGTGTAATTCAGCCAAGCCAGGAAAGAGAGTTGCATCTGACACAGCTGCTCATACCTTACTGGAACATTTTCAAGTGAGTAAAAGGGGCTTTGCAATGATCAGTCCTTTTTTGATGGTAGTTGATGTTTTCCTTAGTGAATCTAGATGATTAGAGGCAGTTTAAAATTGATTAGGCAAACTGGAGACCAAGTCAGGAAGGGAGGTGAATGGTGGGTTGAAAGTGCCCCAGTCAAAACAGGGGGTACAGTATAGAAAATCAAATGTGTACATGAAGAATTGGGAACAAATTTGATGTTGGCATTATAAGGTAGGAATGACTGTCATGCTACATGTGACTCATCACATTACTGCAGAAAACAACAGAAGCTGAGCAAAAAAGAGGTTTGAGGAAATACGTATGAAGTGTACTGCTCCAGCAAGACACAGGAAGTCTTCTTTTTGCTCTGCTTTGGACTGTGTCTGCTTCAGGATGGTGCACTGGACAAAAAGTAGATTCATTAGATGAGGTTCAAAGAAGCAACAAGTGATCAAAGATCAAGAAAGTCTACCCTGTAAGGGGAGGGTCAGTGTCTTGACATTCCTTACCTTAAAGGAGAGGTGTGAGGAGAGAGATAGGAAGATAATTTTCAAATATTTTAAAATTTCTTGCCAAGAGTTTCTTGTCAAAAAGAAGAAAGAAAAAAAAAAGACATAATCTATTGTTTGTGACCATAGTGAATTACAAGATCGAAGGAACTGAAATTGAATGGGAGAGGAAGGTTCAATAGTGGACAGTTTTTGTAATGGTGAGTACAGTTACATACTAGAGTAGATTGTTGGGGAGGGATTGGTGGTGAAGAATTTCCATGTAGGCAGTTTCAAGAATGGTTAAACCAGCAGTGACAAGTAAATGATACCATAATTGGTACCAATAGAGATTTGGGCTAGCACAAAAAGAGTGAGTTATACTGATTTTTAAAGTCAATATGACACTTCCAAAATAAGTCTTAGCTAGGGAAGACCTACAGCTGGCAGGAATGTTCCAGCTTTGACGTAGCAGTTGTGGTGAAATTAGTGTTGAGCGGGAGATTGGGCTAGGTGACCCCCAAAAGTCCCTTCTAACCTAAATTTTATTAGTTATTCTTGGCATTTGCCAGGTTTATCTCTCCTTGTGCCAAGAGCCACATGACAGTGTGTTTCATTACTAAATAATATTGATGTTTGCATGAGATATGTGAGAGTTGCCCTTTGTTATAATAGAATTTGATCCCTTAAAATACATAAAATATTTGCTTGTATTTTAGCAGATCCCCTTATCTGTTTATTTAAGTCTCTCACTGTTATTAGCAATAAACAGCCACTTCTATAGCTAGGGGCCATGAACATACTGTATTAGAAAAACATCAAAAAAGGACTTTTATTTTCAAGTGTGATTTTTGTTTTCTTTTTCTTTCCCTCACTCTCACAGTACAGAGTAGTATCTTACTCAGTAACCTTTTTCCTGCTGTGTAATTATGACTTTATTTGCTGCCAGGATAACAAAAAAGCTTTTTTCATTATTGATACAATCTTTAGGACTAGAATCCTGAAAGTTGTTTCTTTTTAGGATGAGATGCTAGTAAGTCTATAATTTTGTTTATAATGCACTATGTTTTGCTTTCCTGAGCATGGCAGAAAGTGAATAGAAAGCAGTTTCCTTGCTCACAGTGCTTTATTCCAGCTAGTCTCTGCCTAAAAAGCAATTACTCTGCAGTATTTTAGAGCTGTGCTTCCAGCTGTTTTTCTGGTTGTCTCCTCAGCTTTCATGCAGCTTTCTGCCTGTTCCTGTGGATGCTTCCCACAGATGTGCCACCCATCTATCTAACTGTGAACAGCAGAACCACCCCCCTTTTTTGCTGGTGACAATATATAATTTTACTATATAATGCTCAAAAAGAATTTAACAGTTTTCAGTGCCTATCAAGCATAATTTTTGCTATAGTAGCCTGAAGATATGTTGTGGTCTTACACATCAATGCCATGGAAGTGTAAGTTTCCTCAGACAGTTCAGAGATGGGCTGAACTAAATTTTTTTTCCATTACAAATTACTGGTGAAGTACTTGTGCCAATAAACAGCCCTCATACTTGGTTGCACAGCCCTTGGAGACAAACTGTAGAGGTACTGTTAGAGAGATTTGAATAAACCAAATGTGATGGGATTACATTTGACTTACAAGGTTGTTGTTAATTTGCAGCAACGTGTGAGCATGATGAAGCTTTGATCCTGAGTTGCTTGCAAGGAGGACAAGTTATTGAGAATATGTTCTCAGAAACAGTTTGTTCAACACAGTTGTCAAGGCACAAAGAAACAAGGAGCGTCAGCAACCTCAACCCGTTAGTGTGTGTGGAAACAATAACCAGACTTCCGCAATGACTTGAGTTTTGTGCCCAGGCTATTAAGAATTTCTAAAAGTTTCAGCTCTTAAAGTGGTGCTTTTAATTTTGAGGCTGTAGCACTCCTCTGACCAGTTATTTTTGCCAGATGAATTTTCTTCTCCTGTATTACTATGTTAAACATTTGGCTATAGATCAATCATTACATATCTCTTTTTAGTTTAGGAAGCTGGGTTTTCTTGCTGTAATTCCTGCCTTGTACGTATATGTTTGTTTCTGAGAGGAGGGAGAGGAATGGTTTAAAGTAAGAGCATCTTGATTTACATGTACAGAAGGTCACTGAGTTACTGACAGCTCTGTAGTAGAAACAAATCACGTTAAAGTCTTTGGAAGCTTTCAAGTTGTCAGAAATAGTTGCTTCTGCTGTGTTCCACTCTGTTCAACTTTGCTGTATGCTTTGTTTCCTTGCCACACTGGACTCTTAAGTTAATTGTACTGAGAATATTCAGCATTCTAACCCTCAAAAATCTTGGGCCCTGAATGCTCAGGAGTGTGTGAGCATATTAATGTGATAATTGTTAGATAAGGTTTGAGATATACACATGGATTTTCCTGGACAAGGCTTCAGTTTCTTCACAGAAATCTGGCCTGGGCAGAAATCCCTTCAGATGCAGAACCTGCAGCCTGGATGGGTGGATGCTGCTGCACAGGCATCCTGTTGCTGATGAGGTTACTGCATGACCAGAAATTCCAATTGTGTACAGACTAAGAGTGCACAGTAAGTGACACCTTTGGGAAGTTTTATGTAAGTGCATATTTGTGATAAGTAGTTGCTGAGCAATTACACAGTAGTGTTCATGTGCATTTGGGGTGTCTGAGAGGGGTCAGCAACTCAGTTACTGCACAGTTGGTTGGTGTATGTGCTGTGAGTCACGTTCTGGAGGATGTGTGGAGGTGCATGTGTTGTAGAGTTTGTTTGTATGGAAGCATCAGGGATAAACATTTTTGCTTTGCACAAAGGTTGCTTGCACTCTCTGTTGATGAGAGAGGCTCTGGAAGAAATAGGGGAGACCTTTCTGGAGTTCACATGTGTACATACATGCTGATAGAATAACTGTTCAGTAAGTAGAGTAGACTCCTTCTGCTCAGGGCTCATTTTCCCTTGTTCTCCTTCACGTTGCTTTACTGAGAAGGCAGTTGAATAGAATGCAATTTTATATTATACAAAGACCCTGAAAAAACAACTAATGCTTTACTCTGTATTTGTAGTATGTTGCTTTAGACCTAAGTGTATTTAACTCAGTTTGAGGGAAGTGTTTAACTTGCAATGAGCTGTAACTGAATGGAAGACTTCTCTTGTGTTTTGGGCATGCAGCAATTAGTTTGAATTGGGTTTTGTGGTATTTTAACTACATGTAGATTAAAGTGATCAAAGGTTTGAATTGGATGAAGTTAATAACTTATTCTTATGCAGGACAAAATTGATGCTAGGACATTCACAGAATGTTTGTATATATACTGTAGTAAGGGCTTTGAGATGTTTTATGTGCAGTTGTAAGATAACCTAACCTATTGATTGGATATTGAATGTAGAATGGCTTTTTAAAAAAATTGCATTTAAAACATGCTGCTGTATCCTCTTTTCCCCTCTGTTGCTTCTTTGTAATACTGTTTTAGTCTGGCTTGGTTCAAACTTACTACAGAATACAAATTAATGTTGTATTCCTCTGAGTTTGGAGGAATACTCTGCTGCCACTGCTCACATTCTGCTAACTGCATGGATGCAGGGCTGCTGCAGCACTGCTGCTGCTGGGGGTTACAGGCAGGTGCAGTTCAGGGGTAGAAGGTCTGTTATATATGGGGAGCAACACTGGGGCTTGTGTGTGCTTGGGCCGAATGCTGGTTTTGAGGGCTGGGGGAGAGAGGAGCAGAGGGTCTTGGGGTGTGGAATAGAGTCTTGGGAAAGAGCAGGGGCTGCTCTGCCAAAACCTCCTGTAAGTGAGGAGGGGTGGAAACTGCTGTAGGAAATCAAATCCATGAAGCTTGTGTGGATGCAGTACCTGTGTTTGGGTTTGGGTGTACTCTCCCCACCTCACAGTCTTGGCTCTTTCTAGGCACACAAACTTAACAGAGTGCCAGGTGAGAGAGATGGCTTGCTTGAAACTCAAGCAGGCATTTACATGCAAATTGTGTGCCTTAGTTTTGGATTTTTCACGATACTGCTGGTTTAATTCTTCAAAGTGTAAGGCCTACTGCTTGTGATTGTGTCCATAGTCGTATTATTGTACTTGGTAGTTTTTTTAATTAGTGGAGAATAGCTCTCTGAGCCTGGCAAGAATCTGTGCTTCAGCTTTTTGCCTTTGTCTGTACCTGGTGTTGTGGTACATCCTAACTTTTTACCCATGCTGTTGTTATTGTTAAATCTGCCATAGAAGAAAAAGGCATTAGAGGCTAGTTGGCTTTGTTGTTTATCGAGATATTATAGATACATATTTCAAATGGAAGTTAGAGGTAGGAGTTTGTTGTTAGATTATGTTGCTATATGAAGGACGATTTTTGCCATTTGTGTTGTTTAGGTGGAACTGCAGAGTGTTTGGCTGATGCAGTTGACTCTACCCTTCATTCTCAAAAAACAATGCTTTATAGCAAATTGATTTATATACCGCAATCATGGTATGAAAGTAACAGGACACTTAATAGAAACTTCTATGCCTTTATTGATTCACATCTTTCAAAATTAAAACCTGAATTTTCCATCTAATTTTAGCAATCCCAAAGTTTTTTGGCAACAAATCTTTAACAAAACACAAGTCCTTCCTATAAGGAAAATAAAAACTTTTTTCTAGTTAATCCTTATTAAGACTATGCTTCTTAAACTCTTCTTCTGTGGGAGTAATTACTACACTGTGCTAGTTCTTCTACAAACTCCTGTTTCCTTGTTGCAGAAAGGATCAATATGAAAATTACAATTCTATTCAGAAATGTTAACCCATTTGCCATACAGATGGTACCATATTTCTCAGTAGCATCACAATGTTCAATAATACTGATGAAGAGTACTATAGTGGAAAAATAATTTAAAAAATGTAATTAGCACAGTGATTTGGAAAATTTATATCGTAATACTAATTTTCTGCACTGAGTATTTTGGAGACTCTACTTGTCACCAAAACCATGTAAAATTTCACCATCTTATACCTTGTGGAACACACATTCTAATGGCCTTAGTCAAGTCTAACTAGAAGCTCACTAGTGCCTTCTCTAACCTTGTGCAAACATCTTTTTTACTGTTTCAAGACCATTGTTTTCCTGTTTGTGAGGCAACTGAGATTAGCTCAGTTGATCAGAGCATGGTGCTAATAACACCCCATCCAGCCTGGCCTTAAGCATTTCCTGAGATGGGGCATCCACAACTTCTCTAGGCAATATGTTCCAATGCTTCATACCCTCATAGTAAAGCATTTCTACCTTTCATCTAATCTAAACCTACCTTTTTCAGCTTGAGGCCATTTCCTCTTTCCTATCACTCCAAGCCATTGCAAATGGTCCCTCCCCAGCTCTCTTCTTGGCTCCTTTTAGGTACTGGAAGTGCTGTAAGGTTTCCCTTCCAGGCAGAACAACCCCCAACTCTCTCAGCCTTGTCTTCACAGGAGATGCACTCCTCTGATCATCTTTATGACCCTTCTCTGGACTCCCTCCAACATGTCTGTGTCTTTCCTGTGCTGGGGACCCCAGACCTGGATGCAGCGCTCCTGGTGGGGTCTCATGAGAGCAGAAAAGAGGGACAGGCTCATCTCCCTCGCCCTACTGGCCACACTGCTTTTGGTGCAGCCCAGGACACAGTTGGCTTTGGGGACTACATATGCTCATTGATGAGTCCTGTTGAGCTTCTTGTCAACCAGAAGTCCCAAGTGCTTCTTCCTAGAGCTGCTCTCAATCCATTCTCCACCCAGGCTGTGCTTGAACTTGGGAATGCCCTTATCCTGGAGCAAGACCTTGCACTTGGCTTTGTACTTCATGAGGTTCACTTGTCCCAAGGCTGATCCCTCTGGATGGCGTCCCTTCCCTCCAGGGCATCAGACACCATACAGCTTGCTGGTGTTGGCAAACTTGCTGAGGGTACAGTCAGTGCCACTGCCCGACCCCTGAAGGGACCACATATCACTGGTCTCCACTTGGACATTGAGACATTGACTGCAGCTGTGACTGCAACCATCCAGCTAATTCCTTACCCACTGAGTGATTAATCTATCAAATCCACGTCCCTGCAGTTTGGAGACAGGGATTTTGCAGTGGAGACACTGTTGTCAAATGTTTTGCTCAAGTCTGGCTATTTGCAAGAGGTGAGAGTTAGAGGATGAGAGGAACCTTGAATGATTACCAAATTGATAATTTTATGGAAACTTGTTTCCTCTTTCAAATGCCTTTTCCAGTTTTAACTTTCCAAGTCAGTGACAAAGAGAATCAAACCCCCTACTTCCATGAATTCTGTTACAGCAGAGAATGTTACGTTAGTAAATGGAATTTAGAAATTCAGTAGATTATAAAAAGTGGTATGCAGAGAAATATTTTTCCTTAAAATAAAAATAAAACCACAAAAGAACTCCCTGGGAAATTGAGACAACTAGATAGCGTGATATCTTAATATAGGTATATGTGCTTGTTTGTAAAAGGCAGCTGAAAGTATTATTGTCTGATTGGGATCTAAGGAGAAACATGAGATGTCACAGACCACTTATAGTCAAACTGACTCTCGGAGATCAGATTACCTACAGGGTAATTACATTTGTTTACATGGTCAGCAAATCTGTAAGTATTTCAGGTGAAGGGGTTGTTTCTTGTGCTCTTTTAACAGATGTGGAAGAACTGTGTTATATCAAGGTTAGGTTTTGTTGTTATTTTTAATGTTGTAATTATGATACCATGCAGAGATGCTGATTATAAAGGCACACACTGCTCAGATCAGATAATGGTTATGGCTTCTTTGATATGTCTTGTTAGGAATGAGTGTAATTAGCTGCCGTGTGGTTTTTAGAAGATACTTTTGTTCATTGGTAGCAATAAAATGTATGTACATACATACATCTAAACTAAATGATGGAAGCAAACATAATAAATGAATGCAACATGTATGCTTAATATACATGTTTCTGCAGAAATGTAGAATGGATTGTTTTATTTCAGTATGTTAAAAAAGCAATATAAATGCTTTCACCTAATATGCTCCAGTCCTTCACTGTTGCCAAGAATGCAGGCTAGCTATTGACCTGTCCTGTATCTTAAGTGTGTTTCAGTATTATGGTTGTAATGTTTGCTTGAACTGGAGCTTTGTGCTTGCTTGAGCAGTATAGTTACAGTCTTGCATTTTATTTGTCAGTTAGTTTGAAAAAATAATTGTGACATAATGATCTTTGTAAAAGCTGTTACTGTAAATTGTTTTTGAGATAACGCTGTGATGTTGTTGAAGGTTTCCTAGTTTCTTGTACACTGTGTACACTTTAAATCTTGTGCAAGACATGTCAGAAATGTCCAAGTGGAATATTTTAATGACAGTTACTTGAAGGTAATTTTTTTCAGTGTGGAGAGTGACTGTCCAGGTTACGTGAATTCAATGCTTTGTATATTCAGCTGAGCTTTTCTTTTATCAATTTCTTAAACTGAACTCTTTGTGCAATGAATGTCTGTAACAGAAGTTGCAATATTTTTTGTTGTTCTGCTTTTCTTCTTGGGGATAGAATTTATGAAGCTTTTATTTATCCCTTAGTGTTTCTGTTCGGGGATAGAGATGTGTTAAATATTGATTGCTTATTGTGAGACAGATTTAGCACATGATATCAGTGGTGTTTTTATATCACTTTCCCCTTAATGAAGAAATGCCAGTAGAGGTGGCTACTTTTTAGTGCTGGGAATAAAATAAGAACCAAGTAGCTGGAACCTAAAAAGCCCTGAGATTTATATTCATCCATAGAGTGTTGGGCAGTGTTGATTACTAGTCATAGAAGTGTGAAGCCTAGTAAAGTTAACAGTCAGATCAGGACAAATAATTTGCAAATGTGTGATTTTTTTTTTTTTTTTTTTTT
>VYXD01008566.1:124794-188260 GCA_013397195.1 Hylia prasina | reverse complement strand
TTTTTTTGTTTTGTTGTTGTTTGCTTGCTTGCTTGCTTTTTTCCCATCACTGTAGCTTGCTGTTCTCTGCTTTAAAAGAAGACCTTCAGCTCAAGTGGTACCAATAATTCTTCTCAAACAAATCATGTGTTTAATTATCCTTATTGTCTGAAGCCAGTGCACAGACAGAGCACCACATGCTTCTGTTGACTTGACCTCCTTATTTGTGGGTGTCTGGATTTTCTGATATATTATTCTTTTTATTCCCTGTGTCCAAAGGAACATTCAGACTCTATTGTCAGCCCTCATCAGGTGAGATTTGAATGTGGTGTCATATAATTGATTTGGAAATCTTCTGAATTGTGACCTTTCTCTATTGAACAAATTATATCTAGAGGCAAAGGTGTGCAATTGCATCTGGAGACATTTAAAACTGTTCCTTGCTGTTCTATCCAGCTATGAAAATACTTCTTAAGTAAATAATTCATCAGTTGTCACAAATCTTGTCTGGCTTCTTTGGCTTTTTAATTTCTTTCTAGAATAATATTGTATTCTGTGGCTTTTAGAAAAAAAAATCAAACAGATGTACTGTTTCATGCTTCCATTTTGATTAGTAAGCTACATAATTTTTAGTGTATTTATATTAAAGATGGAAAAAATGGGGGGAAGAAAATTTTCAGATCAAAGGACTATTTACAAGAAAATTGATTCTGAAATTTACAGTTCAAAGTAGGTTTTACCAGTTGATATGACAAAGGATTGTATTCAGATTGCTTAAAAAATTTTAGAGAAAACAACTTCAGCTCCTGCTGCAAAGGAATGTTGGTGTCAAAGTATCTAGACTGAGATTGGATCAGGCCCTGAAAGTTTCAAAGTAAGCACTTCAGACTTGTTCTAGTGCACTAAAACTGGAGAGAATAAAAAACATTTATTTGTTTATAGAGATCCTTGAAGTGCAAAACATGAAAAAATTGCAATGAGAAATTAAGTAATTAGAATTATTGAGGCTTTTTCCCCCCAAAGTTAGGAAAACCTGCAGAACCTTGCCTCAAAAAGAAGCTGTTCTTCACATGAAAGCTACTTGAATAAGCACTTTTCAAAATGCTTGCCGTCCTAATAAGTATATTTCTATGTGGAAAACAAGGGCAATAAAGAGTAGTTCTGATGGATTGTTTTGGGAGATTGAAATAGTGAATTGCTGAAATGATCCATCAATTTGAATAACAAGATTAAGGATTAAGAAATGACTTGCCCACTTGTTTTCCTGCATCTTGATTTTGTTTGTTTCCTGATGCAGAAAATGTTTTGTCATCATTAGTAGGATGTATTTTTTTGTAAGTCATCTACCATATTTTTCTGTCTTTAATTTCAGAGTATAATACTTAGAAAAATGCATATTCTCTAATCCCTTCAAAACAATAAAGTAGCTTTATGAGTAGACATAGCTACAAACTTTGTAGACTAAAAAGGCCCACAGAATCAAGTGTTCAAAGAAAACTGATAAAATTTGACCTTGAACAGTTTTCTTAGGAGCTTTTATTTATAGCATGTTTTGTTGTTAGCCTTTACAGTATACTGCTTTATTTGTATTTACATGGTTGATTGCTTTACTGCTTTGGATTTTATAACTCATCATAGCTTGTTTATAAAAGGTTTTAATTTCACTCTAAGAGCAGGGAAGCTAATTAGCATTTGTTGAGTAGTCATCTATGGTAATACATTGTAACATTTCAAGGACACCTTATATCAGCTTTTAGCCAGTTTTGAGACAAATCAGAATCTGATTTGTGGGCAGGCTTGAGATGCTTGCCGTCCTAACAGATTTAAACTTTGGGTGCAGATTTTGTTAACACCTTCTTTACTCTTCACTGTTTGACATTGCTGATTATAAATATGATTTGTGCCTATGTGCAGGTTTTGACACTTGATAATTAGCTCAGCTTGCTGCAATGTTTTGCTGTTTTTGTAATACTAAATGTCACAGGAGGATTCTGGAGCATCTTTAATATCTCTCTTGTGTGGACACAGCTTTTTGCCTGTGCCTGTGTGATTGGTTTGACAATTCCTCTGCTTGCCTCCCCTCAGTCGGACATTTGAGAATCCAGTGCTTCGTTTGTGCCCTGTGAATATCTTCTGAGCTCTGGAGTCACTTCCAAAGGGCAATGGAAGCAAGGTTTATGCTATCTCAGTAAATGCCAGTATGTATTTTTTGTCTGTGCATCTTTATGTGGATATTGGATGACTGTACAGTGCAGTAGAAACAGAATTTTGTATCACAGTATTGAGTAATTGTATTTGCAGTTATATTTTGCAAAACCCGTGCTAAAGAGGAAGTGTAGCCTTTGTCAAAAAAAGTGTCAATTTTAAGATGAAGTTTAGAATTAAGTGCTAGCATGGTAAGAATTTTATTTTATATACTAGAGAAATTCACTTTTTTTTTGGTTGACAGTGGAAAGAATTTAGTCTGCCACATATTAGCATAGCAGGATTTTAATTTAAAAGGATATCCGCTTTTAAGAGATGAAGATGAGTATTTTATCAGTAATTGTACAAATGTGATGGCTTGTAAGCTACTTGGGTATTATGAACCCAGTAGAGAACAGACAGATATGATCTAAAAAATTCTTGTTGCTTACATCTGTGGGATTGAAGTGCAGGCCCATGCAGGTATCATCATGACTTACTGGATACTGGTTTACTTGATACTACAACTTCATGGATCACATAAAACATCTGAACTGATTTTACGGGAAGCGCAGAACTTAATTTTTATACCTCACGTAGCTCAGACAAAGAACTGTTCCTGTCAGAGCCGTGCCAGATTGCATTGGCTGGCATGCTGACAAATCCCTAATTCGCTGAAGAGTAACCTCCTCTTGCCTCACCACTGACTCTGTATGAAACCCAGTGTAGAAGCCTGCTGCCAGTTAGGACTTCTACTCTCTATCAACCTGGAAACTGATCAACATCCTTGATGGGAGTATAATGAATTAGTACATGAAGCTTGTTAGTGTCTGTGACCCATGGCATGATGGTAACTACTGCAGGGTTTTTATAATGGGAGTAAATGAGTTGTAGAATAACTAATCACAGAAATACCTGTATTAGCACTTACTACAGTGTGTTCTCATGGATTCAAACATTTATTTAATGGCATTTTAATAACTCTCCAACAGGGTGTACAGAAAAATGAGGCATTTGCTGCAGAACCTTTAACTTGTAAAAGCTGAAAGGGTTGTCATTAGGGTGGGCCATAAACCGATACATTGGCCAATGTAGGAGTGTTGCCAGTGATACACTGTTGATTTGAATAATGATTTAAAGTTTCCCCGCTTGGATAGAGGAAAAGTCCTCTTGTATCAGGTATCTGTTCCTTCTCTAGGTGTTCTACTTACTGAGTATTTGAGTTTGGCAAACAATGGTTTGTTGCCAACCTTGTCTTTGTGTCCTGCTGTTAAATGAAAAAAATGGGGTGAGGTTTCTATGGTTCAGTTGGGTAAGGGCAGAAAATATAAATCAGGCCTACAATTAATTGGCAAAGCTGAGCCCTCTGTGCTTGGCTGGCTGTCTTTTTTGAGTGCCAAGTCTACGGCTGGTTACCTTTTTGTTTGTGTGGCAGATCCATCACTTTAGCTGGTTTGGAGTTTGAAGGAAGGCTCAGTTGCCTGCTTGTGATATGGGAAGGTCACAAAGCTTTTCCTGATCTTGTCTGATGCATCTGCCTTTGGTACAAACAGCCATACTAACACAGAGCTCTTGAGTAAATTATAGCTTGTAATTATAATTGTAAATTTTATTTATTTATTTATGTGGATGCAGCCACCTTAGTTCAACAATCTTAGTTCAGTGTCTTCAATTTTCAGTTGTGTTTTCAGCCTGTGATTTAACATGCTTGGGAACCTGCTCGATTGATAAGATAAATAACAGCTTGCAAAGCTTTCATACTGCTTTTTATGTTGTAGACTGTAGTTATTTTAGGAGACAGTCAAGGTTTTCCTTGAGGAATAATGACAATACTAACTGAGAGTCGCCGAAACATTCTTGGGTTGTGAAAGGGTCTTCAGGCAATTCTGTTTCCTTTTACAAGTGCACAATCCACTCAGTTTAGAAGCACATTCAAATAGTTTCTTCATAAAGTTTTCATATAAGAATAGCATAGACTGATCAGCTGGAAGGGAACTGTAAGTGGTCATCTACTGCAGCTGCCCAACCACTTCAGGGCTGACCAAATGTTAAAGCACGTTGTTAAGGTTATTGTCCAAATGCCTCTTAAACACTGACAGGTTTGGGGCATTAAAAAGAATTTTAACTTTGCTCAAAAAGTAACATGGACAAAAACCTAAGCTGCTGCTGATTTTTATTGACTTTGAAACTGTATAGCCTTAAAATTGCTTTGATTGAGTTTCCACAGTATTTTTTCTGTTTTGCTGTTCAGCAGATATTTCACTTGGAATTAGAATACAGCAAGTGTTCTGACAGTGTTGGTAATTTACCTGCAATTCAGATTCATGCTATTTTAGTTGAGCTGAAATACGCTCCCAAATGCTTTTCTAAACTCAAACTACAGCCTGTTTTCTTATTTCTTTACTTTGATGTCCCTTTTTATCTCAAGGGAAAGCTCTTTGCTCTTACAAAAAGCAGGGGTGAAGTACATGAGCAGATTTTTCAAGAAGTACAAAAGCCCAAAGTAAGAAATTAGATGCATGCTAAGATGTTCAGAAACTCCATGTTTTAAAATTGAGTCTTTCTTCAAATTTAGTCAACTCTTAAGCAAGATATGTCATCAGAATTGTCTATGGCTAAGAGGAGAGTGGACTGTGTTTGTAATTTTGGGTTAGTGGTGTCTTTTTGGAATAACTTTTTTTTAACAGTTACTTAGTAGGAGAACCTTAAATAACCCAGAGGAGGCTGAGAGCTGAGATTTCATCTCTGGATAAAAACTGGCAAACCACCAGAGTTTCATTTGAATTTTCACTTTTCAAAATACTGCATCAAGCGAGCTTGTCTAAATTCTAGGTTCTGCATATTTAAGAGAATGTATTGCAACAAAGGAAAAGAAGTTGATAAAGTACTGGTTCAGTTGACATAGTGTTGAGAGAACTGCACAGCATCTGGCCAGCTAAAATATTTAGGCTTTAGCTTCTGGAGTTTTGCTGAACCAACTAGAATTTAAGAGAAAAATTATGAAGAATTAATGCCTTCAGTTCTCAAGTAATTTCTTAACAGGATATTTATTTTATTTGATCTTTCTGGCTTCCAGAGAAAAGTGTGGAAAATCTTCTTATTTCAGTGTAAAATAGTATGTTGTTCTTAAATAAAAATATGCTTGTATGTTGAAATTATTGGAGAGCAAATGTCTTCAATATTGGCTACCGCTGCTGTTAGAGGGATGTTTTGTTTGTCAGAGAACAGACAGATATGTTTGGGGTTCTTTCATCAGTGTTGTAAGGCCAGTAACTTACTGTCTGAATTCCTTCTTCTGTTTTCTTAAATAACTCTAGATTTCAGTAGGAGAATAAGAGGAGAATTGATAATGCTGTAGAAAAAGAATCTTTTTTTACTGATGGCGATCACTGACCTCTGTTTTCTCTGTGATTTTAGGCTCAGTACTCTCCTTTTTACTGTAATAGCAATCAAAAAAGATGTTTTCATACTTCTGGACAAGAAATCAATTCAATTTCTTTTGGTTTTGGAGAAATCTCTGAACAATAAAACACTAAATGGTCAAATGTATTTTGAAAATACCAGGTTCACTATTGACTTTTTTGTATATACAATGCTTACAAGTCAACTTGTCATAGACAAGGATATCTCAGTTGGAAGGGACCTACCAACCAACAATCATTTAGTCCAACTGCTTGATCGCTTCAGGGCTTACCTAAAGCTAAAAGCATATTATTAAAGGCATTGTCCAGGTGCCTCCTAAATACCTTATGCTCTCTAGGAAACCTGTTCCAGTGTTTTACCAACGTCTCAGTAAAGAAATGCTTTCTAAAGTTCAATCTGAGCATCCCTTGGCACAGTTTAGGACCATTCCCATGTATCCTGTCACTAACCACCAGAGAGAAGAGCTCAACACATCCATCTCTAATTTCCCCTTCAGGAAGCTGCACAGAGCAATGAGGTCACCCCTCCAACCTCTATTTCTCCAAACTAGACCAACCCAAAGTCCCCAGACACTCCCCACAGGACAGACCTTCCAGCCCTGTCACCAGCTGTGTTGCCCTCCTCTGGATGCATTCAGAGAACTCCACATCCTTTTGAAACTGTGGGGCCCAGAACTGCACACAGCACTCCAGGTGAGATTGCACCAACCACTGCCTTTCCTTCATTTTGCCCTCATCCATGAGGAGGGTGATTTTTATCAGAGAATGATACCAAATTAATTAAATAGACTCTCTACCAAACTTGAGCTTAAAAGTTTAAATAAAAATAGATTCTTAAATTTAATCTTGTAGGCTCATTCTCAAGTACTTAGTCAGGAATTCTGGAAAGTCAAATTAGAATATTTATAAACTGCTGATGGTTTAAGGGATGCTTTGCTAAAGTCTGGGACATGTGGTCACTGCTAATGGTGGTACTGTAAGAGCCTTAAGAAGTATTTTCTCCTCTACAAATGCCTTTCAGTATGAGATAAAATGTGTGGTTTTCTGTTTCCAAGTATTAAGTATCTGAGCAGTTGATCTTTGAAGCACTGAAAGTATGCTAATGTTATGAATATTAGACATTTAAATTTAATTTGCCTTTTTTTTTAAAGTACAAGCACCTATATTATAAAAGAAGTACCAAAATGCCATATTACACATTAATCTCCATAACCATGAAAAGTGCTGGCTTTGGTAATGTTAGAGATGTAAATGTTTAAATTCACATAAGCAAGGAATTATTTTTTTATTTCATTTTGCATAACAACTAGAAAAATACTCACAGGGTAGTAGACTTGAAATCTTATTATATTTGCAATATTAGGATTTTTTTAGTTGACTGAATAATATTGTGCCTAATGGAAAAAAAATCACTATATATTTGTGAAGGATAGGTGCCAGGAGTTTATGTATCTTTTAGAGCAGCCTCCTTAACCTAGATATGTCTGGTTGAAGGAACTGTGAGAAGTTGACTACCTGTCTAGTATTTCTTGAAGGAATTAATGCTTTTGAGGTCTCAAGTACCACAAATGTAATACCAGTACAGTTCTCTGGAAACATCAGGACTGAACTACTTTGTTAGTTATCCTTGGCAAATAAGAGTGGCCTTCATGCCAGAAACTCCAAAAAATTTTCCCAGTCTTCTAAGTACTGCTGACTAAAGCATCAATTCCTATTTCAAATAGCAGCCTGGATTCAGTCAGCAGTGTGTAGTGTGCCTAGCACTGTGTTGTGGGCCAGCATCTGTGTTCTGGGTTTGTTGGCACAAAAGCAATAACCATTTGGGTTTAATGAACGAAGCAAAAAAAAGTTGGCATGGGAAATGCTTTTAAGAGGTAGTGAGCTATGTTTTTATTTTTCTCTCTTCAAAACAGAAGGCATTTTAGTTAATTAAGTTTTCTGAACATGATGGGAGGAGTACATCCCAACTACTAAAAAAAAAACCAAACCCTAACAACAACAAAAAAGAAAAGTAAATTGAAATAATTTGGAGGAAAAGCGGCCTTATTAATAAGGGAAATTGGCTCTAATTCCTTTTTTGCCCCATGTGTTATGTAATACAACAACAGGAAAAGTTTCAAATTGCTTGCTAAACTTCTGCTTCCCTACCACTGCTATATGAAAAGGCTAGGAATGGATAGGTAAATAACAAAAGAGATATGTCTGTGGATGTCAGCTGGCTGGCTGGAATATTGCTTCTGAGTTCCAAATTCACTTAAAATACTCCAATCAGTATCTGTGTATTGGTCGAAGGAGGGTGATAGTGATGATGGTGAGCAGAAATTTGAGGAAATTACCAATAGGAAGAAGGAAGGGTACAAAATCCAGGCCCACTTTATTGGGTGTCAAGGGCAAAGGGAATATATCAGTAAATCAGCTTTGGGGTTTCCATCTCCCTTTTGGTCCCCTTTCAAGAGTATATGTATGTATCAACATCAGCAGAATTTTGATAAAAAGTTTTGTTCTTCAGTTCTCAGGCACTGACATAATATTAAGTTAAAACTGATACGTCTGAAATACTGCCAAGTTCCACTCATCCTTACAAAGTAATCGCAGGAGTCTTTCAGGAGACGTAACCTGTGCTTTTGTAAGGGGCTGTGTCGCTTCTTAAAAGAAACGTTTTGTGAGCATCTGTTCCAAGAAATGGCTCAGAGCCGCCTTATGCTGAGTGCTGGGTACCCAGGGTTGCCCTGGTCTGTGGCTGTGGTGAGGGGATGCCCCTCGGTGCCTGCCCTGCATATCCCGGCGCGGCGCAGCGCGCTCTCCCCGCGCTGTGCCGCTCCCCAGGTGCGGCCGTGCCGGGCTCTGCCCTCCCGGCTGCCTTGCAGGAGCTGCCAAGCTGAGCAGCGTGAGACGCGTGTCGGACCTGTCAGTACGTGCTCGTTTCCGCGAATAACCCGGCTCGTGGCTTTTCCCCCTAGAGAAGCTGATCGCCTATCAGCGGGAGTTTCACGCTCTGAAGGAACGCCTGCGCATCGCCGAGCACCGCACGCTGCAGCGCTCGTCCGAGCTCAACGCCATCCTGGAGCAGTTCAGGAGGGCCGTGGCCGAAACGAACGGCAGCAAGAATGCCATGAATAATTTTTCAGGTACACACTCCGAGGTGTTTTTTGCCACTCTTATTACTACAGAATAAGAAATTGCCGCCAAAAAAAAACCCAAATGAAACTGTTCGGCAGTGTGAATAAAGAATGTGTGATGTGTTGTATCGGGTGTGAGTGGTTTTGGTTTGTTTTTTTCCAGTTGTTGTTGTTAATGATTCACCCACCCTTGTTCAGTCCCTAAAGTCATAAGGATTACTTACTCCACACCTATCTCCCAAAGTTTGGAACTTCTGTTTACTTATTTATTACATTGAATATATTTTGACAGTTAATTTATGTCGCTTTTTAAGTAGAGTCAGAGAGGAAAAGTGAGCAAACAGAAGAAATGGATGAACTCAAAGCAGTTAAAAATATGCTTAAAAGTCAAATGGAAGGCATTAAATCATATAGACCAAAGTATTGGTTATGATTTGTAAAAAGTACAGGAAATGGCCTTTTCAATAACTAGTGATTAAACTGGCAAAATCTTCCTTAAGTTTTTACCCATTTTGGAGACTGTTGATCAGGTTTACAAAAAGCTGTTTGGCAATATTAGAGAAAAACACTGCCATATTCACCAGGCTATTGATGTTAACTTTTAAAATCACGCTGTTACTGTTTCCTTGCTCTGATTTTTGTGGATGGAAAATAACAAATAAGTAAATAACAAATAAGTACAAATTTAGTACAAAGGGGTAAGATAATTAAGTACAAAGAGGTCTCACTTGGTAGATTGCAGAAATTTCACTGTATTGGTCTAATAAGGAGTTGAAACCCGAAGGGTTTTGCAATTCAAAAGCCTAGTATAAGATTTTTGAATTTGTTGTTTACTTGCATTTGTGCATTTTATTTACTATTTTTGATAGGAGGATTTTTTTTTTTTTTCTGGTGGGGCTGTTTGGGTTTTTTTGGTTGGGAAATGGTTATAATTATAAGCTCCAGTGCTGATGCCACTCATGAATTGCTGTCCGACACTAATGGCCTGATCTCAGTAGTTCCCTGGATCTCCAGGAATTGCACAGATAAAGGTTACTTTTAGCATGGTCTATAAATCTTGTCTTCCTATTTCATTTGCGGTTTTTTTGTTTTTAAAGTGAAGCATGGAGGAGGACAAATAATTTTGATTCTTGATTTAGGATTAAGTTAATACCACATTTGTTTCTAAAATTGACTTAGCTTGCTTTTAGGCAATATACTTACAGGGAGTTATTCTCTTCTGATGCAGCTGAAAGTACTAATTCATTTAACATTCTACCATGTCTGGATCCCAGCTGGGATGGACATCCACATTTTTTCCTGTAGAGCTATAACGGGAAGCCAGCTGAATTACTGAGCTTTTGTGCTCAGAACATAGTATTAGGTCGGTTTTTATCAAGCTTAATACACTTAAGTATTCATAATACTCTTTGCTGTCTTTGAAGCTGAAAGAATTCCAGATTGTTTTGTGTAGATCCTTATCCATTTAGACAAAGAACAGTCGTACTTGGACAGAATTTAGTCCAGGTTTTGCAGATCAAGTTAAAGAAATGTTAGCAGGAAAAGTAAAATGTGCCTGTATTGGAGTCTATAAAATAGACATATCTACTTATGGCGTCTATTTACAAAGCTTTTTGCAAGGTTTGAGGTGGTTAGGAATTTAGTTTCACCTAAAAATAAATATTTTAAAAATCTCCAAACATTCAGAACCAAAATCAACAATAAAACCCATCTATCTTTATAGAAGCTCTGCTCAGAATCTGAGAGGAATTACACTTATGGCTTTCCTTTTCTTCTTCTCAATTCTATCTCAGGAAACCTTGACTACAGTTTTTACTTGACTTGATATAATAAAGCCCCTAAGTTTTCAAAGATCCATATGTTATCATATTTGTCATTTAAAATGAATTGTTTTCACATTTGATGCAAGAAGATCAACACACACAGAGGGTAATTTTAAAAACTGTTATTTGCAGCTTTGAGAGCCACCTGGACATACTGAAAGGCAGTTGCACCAGAAAGAGCAAGAATGATTCTAATGGAATCTAATAGAATAATTCTATTCTAATGGACTAAATTAAATTTGCCTTTTTTTTCTTTTCCAGGAATACTCAAAATATCAACTGTATGTTTAATGCTATTTTATTTTGTATCTCTACGTGCAGTATATTCCAATATGTATTTGTAGCTCTGAGAAGTTATTTGCAGTAGTGTTTGCTGGATGGTGATGACCTCTGTAAGCAAAAGTAAAAAATTATCTAGGGAAATAAGCCTCCCATTTGATTAATTGGGAAAAAATCCCAACAAAACCACCAACCCCCCAAATAAATGGAACATTCTTTACTTCTGTAAATTCACACTAATTCTTATGTGATCAGGTAAATATTTACTGTATCTGTAACAAGGTTATAGGTGCAAAATAGTCTTGGCCATCCTTTATTAAAAAAATCAAAATAAGAAAATACTTCCTTTGTAGACAAGGTATAATGACTCAGAAAAGTGCACAATTTATTCTGCCTTTCAGTTAGGACCAAGCTTGGAATTTTATATTGTTTACTGTTGCTTAAAACTTCATATAATTTGTTTTTTGCCTTACTGATTTCCTGTATGTTTGCAGATGAGACGCTGAAATTGTTAAAAGAGCTAACAAGTAGAAAATCTCTTCAAGTGCCAAATATCTATTACCATTTGCCTCATTTGTTGAAAAATGAAGGAAGCCTTCAACCTTCTGTGCAGGTTGGCCTTGGAAGGACAGGAGGTATGCTGATATGATGGTTATTTCATGTTTTATATCTGAAGGACCTTCTAGTTTTAGAAAAAGAATATAATGTATTTCTTGGTAGATCAAGGACATCTCATTTAACTTGTGTGATACTGATATCCTTTGAATTCACATTGAATCCAAGATTAAAGGAGCTTGGTCTCAGCTTTGCTCTTTTCTGCATAATCTCAGTCACACACTCCATGCTGTGTTAAGGTACACATTACAAAGCATTTAGCTTGGATTATGTTTTTTTGTAGCTACAAGGAAACAAAGCTCAAGCATTTCAGATTCTGAACTGCTAATGAATATATCCCTTTGGCTTTTCAGATTTGCAAGGCAACCATGCATGGTTATAATTATTTTAGCATTGATCTTTCTGTTGTTCTGAAGAGTATATTTCAATGTATAGAGAACTAAGATAGTCAGATATAATTGCACCAATGAAATCTGGACAGTCATTGGAGGGGGAAAAAATTCAGTGTTGTAGTTACTCCTGGCTTGTAGTTTTTCATTACTTCAATAAGTTTGATTGCACGTTCTTTTAACAAAAGGCATGCCTGTATGACAAATGTGTGGGGTCAGGCCACAGGTTTATTTTTCTGTCTATAAATACCTTTTTTCCAATGTTGTTGTTCAGGGAGGAAAAATCTGATAATTCATTATTGTTTTATGTGAAGTCTGTTTTATGTCCCCATGGGAATATATGGCAGAAATTTGGAATTAGAAAATAGGAATTGGAACCAGGTTTATTTAATTAAACGGGTGTGTGTGTGTAAATTCAGGGCTTCAGGACTTCATCAAGTCTTTCACTGCATTCCTGCTGCTATCTGCAGTGTTCCCAGTAGGTAGCCAGCCCTAGGTACAGTGCACAAGAAAAACTGTGGAAAAGTTAAGTAACACTGTAATCTAATGGCCTGCTGAAAGATGGTGTTAATAACATTGTAGCTGGTCATGTATTGCTTTGCATTTGTGGTGCTTTTGTCAGAGATAAGGAATTTCGTTGAGGAATTTCCATGCTGCTCTTTTGTCCTGGACTTGTTTTTTCAGAAGAACCACAACCACGTGCAAGGAAAGTAATAGAGGCTTTCTGCAGTATTGTTTTAAAAGATGACTTATGAGAAGTTAAATACTTGAGTTTTGAAGAATGGTTGTAATAAGTTAGGGAGTTTAATCACTCTTTGTGCACATTGTCTGAATAATGCTGCGGTTGTTGATTATTTCCCATTGTATTGGGGTTCGTGTGACAATGTTTTGGTCACAGGAAGGCTACAGGGATGGTTTCTCTGAGAGGGTGACAGCAGCTTTCCCTATGTCCAGTGGAACCAATAGCCAGACCAGCACCACTGGAATAACAGATTGAAGAGCAAGGGGGGAAAACTGTTCAGGGGCAATTGCAGCTGGAGAGAGGAATCAGTGCGAGGTCAGTGCTGGAGGGGGAGGAGATGCTCCAGGTGTCAGGGCAGAGTCCCCTGAAGCCCATGGTGAAGAGTGTGGAGAGGCAGCTGTGTCCCTGCAGCCCAAGGAGCAGAGATCCACCTGCAGCCTCTGGAGGACCCCATGTCACAGCAGGTGGATGCCCAAAGGAGGCTGTGACTCCACGGGAAGATCACACAGGAGCACGCTCCTGGCAGGACCTGTGAACCCATGGAGAGAGGAGCCCACTGTAGAGTAGGTTCACTGGCAGGACTTGTAACCCTGTGATGGACGCACACTGGAGTAGCCTGTTCCTGAAGGACTGCAGCCCATGGAAGGGATCCATGCTGGAGCAGTTTAAGCCTGTGGGAAGGGCTTACATTGGAGATGGACTATCTGCCATGGGAGGGATCCCATGCTGGATCAGGGCAAGAGTCTGAGGAGTCCTTTCACTGAGGAGAAAGAAGTGCCTGAGATTGTGTGTGATGAACGGAATTCCAGCCTCCATTCCCTATGCCCTTGTTCTCCTGATATAGAGGAGGTACAGAGATCAGGTGTGAAGTTGAGCCCAGGAAGAAGGGCAGGGTAAAGGAAAGGTGTTGTAATATTTGGATTTGTTTCTCATTACCCTTCATCTGATTGATAGTAAATTAACTTCTTCAAGTCTGCTTTGACCGTGACAGTAACTGGTGAGTGATCTCTCCCTGGCCTTATTTCTATCCATGAGCCTTGCTTTGTTTTCTCCTCCCTCTCCAGCTGAGGAGGTCAGTGATAGAGCAGCTTTGGTGGGTACCTGGTGTCCAGCCAGGATCAGCCCAACACACCTACACAGCAGTCTGGCATGTCTAGGATTGGGGTTTTTTGTCTGCTGTGTTTGTTCTGAGCATTGATGTTAACTGTTAGTCATGCTCCTGATGCTGGGTGGCATATTTTAAAACTATTTTTAATTACTGTAATCTCTAACTTTTAAACCTTTGCATTTCTTAAGCAATGCCTTATTGCAAGATTTTTGATTTTTATCTTGTGTATGAAATCACTGAAAGTACCTTTCTGGTTTGTTTGATTTCAGTTTCCATTGTAATGGGAATACCTACAGTGAAAAGAAAAGTCAAGTCTTACCTTACAGAAACTCTCCACTCCCTTATTGATAAGCTGTCCCCTGAAGAAAAACTGGATTGTGTTATGGTTGTCTTTATAGGAGAGGTAATCACTTAATTTTTTAATACAATTTCTAACCTGCCTTTAATCACAAATAACACTCATTTCAGGAACTGATCAGAATCTACTTTTTCTTAAAGATACAGACAGATGACTCTCTCCTTTCAGGAAAAGAAAGTGTCAGTCTTGGGTTTCTGAGATACAAACCTGAAGAATCCAGTTGTTTCTATTTATCAGGGGAATGGTGGACATGGATTCAATGGAGTGGTTATTTTGCAAATCTTATGTTCATATGTAGTAACAAAGATGTGCTATTCCTTCAACATAAGAATAATGGCTAAGGATCAGGGGCGGATTCCTCCCATTTTCCTTATGTTGCTTCTTTGTCCTCTGTCAAATGAGTGCTGCAGTTCGTGATGTGAGGCACACATTGTTACTGAATTAATTTTCTGGACAATGTGGATGTTTGAAGTCCAGACCTTTTTAATGGATTAATTCAGTGTTCAGTTGGACTGTTTGTTCACTTTGGCTCTGATTTAGTGGAAATCAAATTTAGGAAAATGATAGAGTACTTTCAGAAATAATGGTGTTGGATGCTGGGAATTGCCTGTACCTATTTTGTTCTCTATGCTTTTCTCAGAAGTCTGACTTGGACAGTGGGAAATTTCTATTTATGTTTGACCTTCATCCATCTAACTGTGGTGCTCTGCTGTAACAGTCTTTTATAAGTCCCACAGATGAAAATTCAAATCCCCAATTATAACTGAAAATGGTTTTAATTTAGTGAGCCAGTGTCCATTCAGGGATGAATCAGGGGAAAATCAGGCACTTTAATACTTCTATTATCAACATATTTTAGAACTTTCCTTGGAAGGTTTGTAAACATTTTGCTTTTATCTGGGAATTGTTTCTTAGTATTTGCTAATACAAATTGCTCTATTTTCTTTTTCTTGACAGCCAGTCAAAAACTGTCTGGATAGATATTGTTTTTCTGGGGGAAAAAAAGTGCTTTTAAAACATCTCTTGGTTGAGAATATCAGGGGAACAGAATTCTTTCTGAATTACTGGAATGCTGTGTTTTCCTTCACTGTATTAGTTGGAGAAATTTTATTGCCTGTGAGTGTGGCTTCTTTTCAAGGTTTAAAACAGAAGTTTCATTTATTTTGCTTAAGGCGGTCTGAACTATGAGGACTGTGTATTATCATTGGATTCTCTCTCTTCTGCAAAATTTGGAATAGGAGTGAAGTGTCCCCAACTGCACCATCTTTTGTTGCCTTAGACAAGCCATATTGCTGTACCTGGGTTTTCCATACCTGGAAACTTTCTTCCTTTGAGGTGGTGTGGAGTTCTCTCACCTTGGGAGTGATTCTACAGAAGTGACCACCAGTGAACTGACCATTTTAACATGGGAGCTACTGCTCCTGTGCCCATGGAGAGTTGTGTGGTTGGCTCTGGAGTGGGGTACAGTTACCCCTGTGTCCTACCTCTTTATTCCATTTGAGAGCAGTTCTGTGTGCTTATTCAGGTACTTGTTTTGGGCACTGCAAGTCAGGAATGTATGGGAACATTTGAAGAACCAAAGTTTAAGTTTTTGTTCTCTTGTAACAGTTTGCTAGATTTGCATTTCTTTTTCTTAACTCTGTCCAAATCATTATCTATCTTTCTTTATTCTTGGACTTTTTTTTTTTTTTTTAATGTTCTTAAGCTTAATGTCTTATGGCTTGCTTTGTAATGGCTACAGGGAACTCTCTACGTGATTAATATGGTGCATTAAATACTTCATCCTGAATTATGCTGTGCTTTTTCTGAGTTATTCTGTTTATTTCAGTTTCCTTCTGCAAGATGAAAAGTATAGGTTTATTAAGGATTTTCTCTGGCTGTTTGAAGGAAGGCCTACTCCTCTGGTAGACTTCTGTTTCTCCTTGAACAAAAAGAGGGGCTGTGTCTTTTAAAATAGCCTTGTCTGTGGGGTATCCTAGCCTGAAATGCATTAGGCTATTGCTGTCATTAACACTTGCAATAATAAAGGCTTATTTAAAAATACATTAGAGCTTTGACCAACTAGGCTTACATTAAAAATTATGTCAGAAGTTTCTAAAAAAAAGTAATGGCCTCTGCTCAAACATATGTGCAGTGTAAGTACAGCAAGAAATGGTCATGGGGTGAGGTTATGTAATTTTGCTAATAAGCTTAAAATTACTATCTGTGCCTTGTCTATAGCTTGTAGCAACAAAAAAAAGAGCACAGGACTACAAAAATGGTTTTAGAAGAAAATTATAGAAAAAATAGCATTTTAAAAGGATTTTAGTATTTTTCGTGCTATCTTTATTTGAGAAATCAAATTTGCAGTGTTTAAGAAGCATTGCTGGGAGCCACAGTCATGGACTGTAATCTCTTTGTGCTAAGCATGCTACAAAACTCCTCTAATACTGCTCTTTTTTAGTAGTTCAATCTCACTAATTTCTTGTAATTTCATTTTTTACTAGAAAACAAATTAGAAGACTAATGGCCTTCTGCAAACAGCACCAACAGTGTAAACAGAGGAGCTAGTAAATATAGATGCATTATGCTCACTAAATAAAGAGATCTGCATATTCATTTACTGTATGGATATTTCTCAGTAATATAATTGTACACAGTAAATTTCCATACTGGAAGTTCAAGAAACTCTGACATATCTCAGCTGATGTAATAACTAATCACCAATTTAAATAATTACTAGAATTGCTTGACAGTAAACTGTTCAATTGTCCTAGTTACTGACATATGTCTGTGTTCTCCAATTTGTTAAAATAACTTTATGACAGAATAATTTGCAGGTATTCATTAGGATGACTAATAAATAGGTATGATTCATTATTCCTTAATACTTCAAAATCTTTTTATTCCCCCTCACTATGTAGCTGGTTCCTAGCTATGAGTTGAAAACAAACGATTTAAATCTCATTAACCTGCTTTGTATGAGAACCTGTTTTCAGAATAAGCCACAGACTCTAGATTTAAGAAACCATAAACTCTGAGTTAAAATTGTTGTCTAGTATTTTTATTTATTAGGGTTTGCAATTAACATGGTTATTCTTGGACTTAAGTGCTTTCATAGTGGCAACAATAGTGCAATCATAGTGCAACAATAGACGTGTATACATACACAACCGAATATGAGAGAAATTAGAATGCTTTCCTGGTATCTAAACAAAATGTTGGGGGTCTTTTTCTGTGGGGAGATCTCGTTTAGAATGAAGAAAATGCATCTTAGACTTGTTCTAAATATATCAGAAATTACTGTCAGTCCACTTCATTAATCAGAGACTGCACTTAGCAGAGTCTTTTGTACAAACAGTAATCAGTGCATGCTGGAAAGACTACAAGCCCTTGATTTGACCAAAATTATCAGAAGGACAAATCATTTCAGGAAGAATTGGAAGACACTACAAGTATGCAAAAGCATTTTGCTATTTCTGTGTGCTGCTGATTACATCTGACTAGGTAGTAATTGACCAGCCATTTGTTCTTGGAGCATTAGGCCACAAGTTATATTTTCTTACATTTCTTACTCTGTTGTTTCATGTATATACAGTTCACTTAAGCTGGAAAAAGTTGTGTATCTTGATTATCTTTTACTGTCACTGTGTTACCTCTTAATGTAAACAGTGGCTGCTAAACTAAAAGATGTTGATCTTTAATAGTGTTTTCTCTGTGCTCCTTCTGTGGACAACCTTTTTCTATTTATTATTTCTTTGGAAAAGCTTCTGTCCTGGTTAGGTCAGTGTGACACAAGCACCCAGCAAGTTACCATCCTGTGCACTGATATGAACAAAGCCTTAGGAAATTAAGGACTGGGTGCACATACTGTGTCAAATCTTGCTGAAGCTGTTTTGTTGGTGTTGACACTGCAGTGCAATATGTAAACCTTCTCCACAAAAAAAACCCAAGCCTGTATTTTCCCCTCTTCTTGCTCGGGGCCTGAATTATAGTTCTCTCTGACCAACAGCTCTCTTAATAGAAAACAAAAGAGTATTTTGATTGTCTTGCTCTCAACCTGGATGTGTTAGCATCATCCCAGCTACAGAGATGGTCATGCTTTCTGCTAATTGTTTGTGAGCTGCCCCTTCTTGGAACTGCCCTGGAGAGTGTATTCCCAGTCCTTGAAAGATCTGACCATGCATTTTGAGTTGGAGAAAGTCTGGTAGATCCTAGTGTGTACATACGTATGTGTATGAGTGGAATGTATATATATCAAAAAAAATCAAAGCTAATCAAAGCTGTTATGTCAAGATAGTTATCTACACCAAATAATATTAAAGGCTTACATAGATGGGCATCTTTGTTTTGAACATCTTACTCAAAATTGATCGGGATGAACACTGCCAGCTCTTGTATCTGAAAAGGTAGCTTGACCTGTCAGTGAGAATTTGAGATATTTATGCTGTTTTTGCAGTCCCTGCTCCCTTGTCACCTAAGCTTTGGTACACAGAAGTATGGAGTGCTGATACTGGGCACCAACACAGGATTTTATGCTTCTCTTTTCATGTCAGTGACTAGCAAAGTTTCTACAAGGAACTAAACCAGTGATAAAAATCTTAGATCTAAGAAAAGATCCTTGACAGGATTTGAAAACTTGAATGGACCGGAGAGAAATTTGTTATCTCTGTACAAAGATAAAATCCAAGATTTTGCTCTTTCCCCAAGCCCTAGACTGTTATGACTGAAATGCTTCTCTGAGACATTTGCTGAGGTGCACCTGGGCCACAATAATTGCCTGATGCTTTTGGTAAGGGAACATCACTATTGATAGCCAGAATTGTGTCTGATCTCTCTGGTAACATCTGGGGTATTTGTGAGGTGGGAATAATCTTATTTCAGAAACATAGTAACAAGTGACTTCATACTTGTATGGTGGACTGAATTGGCCCTGGATTTTGGACAACACTATCAAGTTTTGCTACAGTGGTCTGCCTTGACCTAAAAATTCCTTCTGTCCTTCAAATAAAGAGCACAGATCGTAGAAGGGTACTTTAGAGTGTACACAGCAACTGCCTGTCTTCTGGAAGACAAGCTGTCTAGACTATTTCAACAATGTTCCAGCTTCCCCAAGGACAACAAAAGGTTTCCCATGCTGCAAGGCAGTATATGCTGCTTTCTTTCAGACACCACAAAACTAGTAGTGGCTGTATAACACCAGCATAACTTGCATCTGAATGTCTGGTCCTGAATTGTAATGTGATCCTTTTTGCTCTGGCTGGCCTTCTTAAAAACTCAGCTTGTTCTCTGACAGGCTGTTGTGGTTCACAGCACAATCCATATGGATATTTGCCCTCATGATTGAGGATCTGACAGGTAGGGCACAAGGGCAGGGAGAAACAAGAGTGGAGTGGTACAAGAGTATACTTGTATTCCTGTGGTCACTGCCAAGGGCTTTTGCATCGTGAAACCCTGTCCCAAACTGCATTGGGTTAATCACAGAAATGACTGGAGGCAGAAATTTCTTGCCTGTGTGGTAGAGGGGAGAATTTCAGTAAGGGAGAGATGAAGTCATTAGCTCATGTAGGACACAGGCTGCATTTTGCTTATGTAACATTAGCTGGTTATGTTATGACAGTATTCTCATTCCTGCTTCTTCCTTTGCATCTTGGTCTCATGTTCCCTGTATTTAACTTGAATTCACTGCTTCAGATTTGAAAGAAGACACTGTATTCCTGGATATAATTTTTTTCAGCTGCATTTGCTGAACTCCAGAAGATGATGCTACCTTTTTCCACAGGCTTTGTTTATATACATACACTACTGCAACCACTGGAAGCCACTGCTGCACTTTTATTCCTTAGGGCTTTGTCTTCACTGCATAAATATCCTAAAATAGGTCCAAATGCCTGATTTTTCCTATGAAAATTTTATGCCTTGTATATAGGTAATGATACTTATATGTACTTTTACTATTTCAAGGCAAATAAACGTGTAGTTTGCCTTTCCTGAAGGCTGTAATTTTATATTGCTTGTCATTATATGAAATACGTGGTAATATTATCTCACTCCACTGGATGATGAAACTTCAAACAAAATTGTAATTAGTAAGCAATGAAATGACCACACTATGCAGATTAGCATGCTTGTTTCTCAGGGATTTTTTAATTCTTTGAAAGGTGTTATTGCATAATGTAAGACTTACTTCTAGTAGACTTCATTTAAGAATTGAGATCTGGATAATCTAACAGTCTAGATAAATTTCCAAGATGGTGAAAGGCATCAAGGGCAAGACTTTGGAGAACAGCTGAAGTCTCTTGGTTTGTTAAATTTAGAAGAGAAGACTGTTCTAAATCTAATCTAATGAGAAGAGAGGTGATCTCATCATAGTCTACAGCTTCCTCAAGGTGGTCAGTGGAGAGGGAGATTCTGATGTCCTTCCTCTGGTGGCCAGTGACAGGACACATGGAAATGGTGTGCAGCTGCATCAGGGGAAGTTCAGACTGGACACTAGGAAAAGATTCTTCACTGAGTGGTCAGTCATGGGAATGGGCTGCCAGTGGAAGTGGTTATGGCACCATGCTTGTCAGAATTCAGGAAGCATTTGGATGATGCCTTTAGTCATATGGTTTAAAGGTAGTTGTTTGAGGAGCTGGGTGTTAGTCTTGATGATCCTTTTGGGTCCTTTTTAGCTTGAGAGATTCTATGGTTGCGTTTTTTTGCCTATACATCTGCAACTTAGGACAGTAAATAAACCTTTGGTCTTAAATGCCACGGTTTTTCTTACATTTTTAGAAACAGTCTACCTTCTGTCATTCTTGAGGGTATGAAGTCAGGATTTCACAGTATGAAAGGGCTGATTCTTAAAAGTGGAAATCTTGGTTTGATAGGACATTTGGCTAGCTGTTCATCACAATTTTCTGACCTCTTATTTTGTCTGCTAGCTAATGTATTCCGGTGCTTTGCTGTGCACACACTCACTCATAAAAATCAGTAAAGTTTGGAAAGTTCACTGCTGCTCTGGTTCTTTCTGCATTTGTTGAGAATAATGATGTCTGTTCAGACAAACAGAATAATCACAAACTTGACATGCAGCCTCACTGGCACTACAGAAAACTGCTTTAGAGAATTGGAGTATGGCATTTTACAGAAACAGAGGAAATTTTAAAACTTGTTTCATGGACAATCTGCATCTTCAGTTTGTTCTACAACAGACTCTGAGGCTTTTTTAAGAGAGATTCATCAAAGCACTCTGCATGCATTTGTCATCAAAATTGTTAATGTAAAGAGTTAAACCTTAGATACAGCCATGTTCACTGGCTTATGAAACTCCACAGATCTCATAAACTAGAATCTTCTTTTCTTGTTGAAAGTTTAGATAGGCTCAAGGGGATGCTAATAAGGTACCTTCAAGATGAGTCTACTGAAGAATATTAAATACACAAAATGACATCTGTCTCAGGAAGTAACTTGAACTGAAAGTAGTTGGAGCGTGGATGATAGCAGGAGGGGGTGTTGTATGTGCTTATCTTGTTCTTATTCTTTGTTATGTATCTTTTCATGGCTGCCTCTGCTACAAGCAAGGTGCTGATGGGGATCAATCCTTGCTCTGGTGTGAATAAAGGAAGATGTCTTACTTCAAGTGTTTTGCATTCTATTGAAGATTAGTAATTTCATATGATTAGGAATAAAGAACAGGCCAAAAGATTTGAACCGATACTAAAATAACCATCCCTTTCATTATGAAAGGCCTAACCAGCCTTTCATTATGAAGTTCTCAGAGAGCCACTCACCAGGACAAAGTTGTTTGTAAGGCTTCATGTGATTCATTGGTAAGATGCATCTTTGGGGCTGGAAATGTTAACTCTTTGGTTGGGGCCTAACACAATTTTGCACTTAATTGCTTTAAAGGGATTTAGTCTTAAAATACTCATTTGTGCTTCTTTTTTATGGGTCCAGATTTCCCAGGGATTTCTTTTAATCTTCAGCCTTAGGAGTTTTAGTATGAAAAAATTATTTAAGTTTTACTAATGCCTTTGGATTTAATAGACAAAAGCCTTCATAACTGTATCATTGCAGTCATCAACAACAATTCATTTATATTGTTAGAAGCAGCACTGATCGTATGAAACAGATTTTTAAATTGGTCTGGTCTACTCCACAATTGACCTAGTATCTACCAGATGATTTTCACTGGAAGCCTAAAGAACAGTTAGAGAGTTTCTTTCTTGATGACTTCTTTTTATTAATCTGGATTTGTCTTGTCCTGTTTAAGAATCTTGGAGATGAGCAGCCTTGTGTCCTTCACATTGATAGAGGACCTTGTATCTTGCTTTGTCAAGGCAGTAAACACTTAATTCCTCAAACATGGGGAATAGATTTTGATTAATAATGGATTTTTTTTCTGTTGCTTTGAAGTTGCTAATTGAATTTATTGTTTGAAAGATCCTTTGATTTAGTTTAGCTATTTCAGATTTCCTTCTATTGCAAAGTCTTCTGTCTACTTAATTCTTCCCTTGGGTATAGTCACAGCTTGATCAAATTTGTTGCGTATTCTCATACTTATTTCATAATGTTGTGTGAATTAAATTAGAAATGCCACCTTCCTGGGACATGTCTATGCCAAAAGGTGTTGGCAAAGATCCTACTTTGTCTTAGACGGGGCAATGAGAGGAGTTGATTGTCTCTTGAAGTTCTGATGTGGAAAGAGGACAGTCAACCTGAGGGGAAGGGTTTTGTGTTGAAATCCTGATTCTGAATCTCGTATGCTGCTGGTAGATACAAATACAATTGCTTATTTAAAATCTATGGCAGAACACCAGTGTTTTAATGCATTTGATTATGTGAAAAATGACGTCAACTCTTCTAATCTACATGTTCTTTTTCTGTCTAAAAGTGTCATCTGCTTTTGCACTACAGTGATGCAGTGATTGCTGATTGAGAAGGAAAGGCTGCCTGCTATGCCAGCAGCGGTATTTTCTGTATCTCATGTTCATAGCAGCTAGACCAGGCCTTCTTGACTTTCTGTGACAGCCAAGACTACACTGTGAGGTTGGAAGACTTCAAGCTGCATCTTTTTAATGTGATCATATTGTGATTGCAGCTCCAACTGGGGAAACTGCCAGCCTTTCATGTGAAGCATGCAAACAAATAGTGGGAAGTGGGGAAAAAAGCCCTCTTATTCCAGACTTTTTTTTTTTCTGATTGTGATGTTTTCTGTATAAGAGTGTAAGGTTTTACAAGCGGTAGCAAGGCTTCATGGTAGTCTGGAAAATAGGTCAAAATTATGTTCCCACTAAGGAGATGTGCACTAAGGCACAGGCTTGTGATCAAATGTATGATTCCAGTTGGCATGAATTGGGCATTTATTTTAATCTCTGAAAAACTGAATAGAAACTAGCTGTGCTTCTGCTGAGTGTGTGTATGTAGATATATGTGAATGATATCTTTTTCTACGCAAAGAACTCCAACACATCTATTACAGTACGAACTGTGTTAGATGTGTTGGAGTTCTTAATGCTGGACTGGGTAATTGAAATTTGACATGCCAACTGAAATGCAAATTTTTGTCTTTTCACGTGATGATTGAACTGCAGCTTCTGTATTTTTTACGTTTAAAGGGTTTTGAAAAGAGAGAAAAAGAAATGCTTCAGTTAAAGATGGATATACTAAAATTATTTTTAAGCAGTCACTAGGTTACTGTGATTTGCAGCTGTTACACAAAACAGAAAAAGTTATGCCTAACTCCAGTCTATTAATTAAATGTGTATGAACCCTCCATAAAAGTATTTAAGCAGTGATATATAAAGGTCCATATGGGCTTGTGAGTCTTCTTGTGTGGAACTCAGTGGAAGATGAGTTTTAAATTGTGAGCACCTTACCAGCTTACTAGAACTTCTGCCCAGCACGAGGCATAGTGCTTAGGAAGAAAATACATATGACAAGATTATGAGAAATGCTTTCTACTCACATGTTCCTGTGGTATTTAAAACCTGCTTTTGGAAGAAATCCACTGCTGTTGTTGTCCTTTTTGAATAGCGTGCGTCACTGGCATTATGTTTGATTTCATAAAAATAAATCTTTAAAAAATAGAAATGGTGATTTTTTAAGATCAAAGGGTAAGCACCTTTGTCAAACAAGATTAACAGTTCTATAGAAAGGCTTGGGGGGGATTTATTCTCTGTGTATAATCCTTTAATGATATCCTGTGTTACAAATTCATCAGAAATAAAATGAACTGTTCCTTTGTTTCTGGCATTTCAAAGATAGCTCTTTCTCCAGAATCCTCGTGAGTTTTAATCTGAGTTGATTTATAGACTATTCTTTTCAAAAATGTAAGCAGTATGTGAAATCATTAGATTAATAAGTATAACAAAGACTAGGGACTTCAGTCACATTTATGAGTTCACAAATTCTCTTTTCTTGGAATCCATGTGTACAGCTAGGTTGAATAATTGTCCAGTGCTGGCAATGTAGGTGATCTAGACTTTTCCAGAATGTCATGATTTGTATTTTTACCAATGAGTAATTTTTAGAATTGTTGCATCTATGAGAACTGTGTGATTGATAGGATTGGTAGTTCCTCAAATTTAGTCTCTGATGCAAAAAAGCAACCCTAGTCAGAAAGGCAGCAGGCTTATTGCTGCCTTTCTGACTGGGGCAGTTTGCTTTAAGTGCAAAGCTTGAGAGATGTACTTTTGAAAGAAGAGTGTGTGTGTATGGGAGTTCAGTACACTGTTTTCCAGAAAGTTTCTTGGGTAATATTTTCTTAAATATTATTATTTTTATTGTATAATAATAATATGAAGTTCTTCCCACACAAGCACTCAGCAATCATTTTGTAATCAAGAGTCTGAGTTTTAACAGTTTTCTGTTAGTGCAGATATGAGATTATTATTCCCTCAGTTTACAAAAAAATTTCTCATATTGGAGGTAAGACACAGTTACATGTGTGATGTGTTCCTGCATTGCTCCAATATCTTACACAATGAAAGTGATTTTAAAGGACAGCCACCTGCAATGTTTGTTTGACTTCATTTGTTCTTTTGACATTTAACTCCAGAACTATCAAGTAATCTGTTCATTTTTTTGTTTGCCTTTTTTCCCCAGACTGATCTTGATTATGTTAACAGTGTTGTTGCAAGCCTGGAAAGAGAGTAAGTTGTCATTTCAATCGGGGATTTCTTAGTTCATTGATGATAAACTAAATCAGGTTGCAATAAGCAATTAAAAATATTCTGGAAATAAGAGATCATGCCTTTTTGTTTTGTGGAGCTTTGGACTTTTGAGCAAAAAAGTAAGAGATGACAAATTAAGAGGCAGTGATGCAGTCAGTTAAACTGTAAAACAGTAAGTGGGATTAAATTATTTGATGCACCATAAACAGATGGGATTGTTTAAACATGAACGGAAATTTGTGACATCTGTGTTAGGGCCTTGCATTCTGCATGTTCAAAGAACTGTAGAAAAAAATCAGTACATTCTGAGAAAATGCAAAAAATGCTTAGAATGTAGTTTGATTCTGATTGGCAAGAGGCAATAAAGCTCTGAAGGACATGCTAAGGAAAACAATACTTTTTCCTGTGTTCTTTTATATGCCTCATTTTAGTAAGTCCTGGTAACCAGACACAGTAACTCTTCCAACAGAAAGCGAGCAGGAGCTATGGGACTCAGAATCTGTCATGTGACTTCAGGCTGTTTCTATTGACAGGTTTTCTACAGAGATCAATTCTGGCCTGGTGGAAGTAATAGCCCCTCCTGCATCATATTATCCTGACTTGACAAACTTGAAAGAAACGTTTGGAGACTCAAAAGAGAGAGTGAGGTAGGTTTATTCTCCCAGATCTTTTCCCATCTCCTCCCACACCCACACTTTCGTTGTTTATAAAATGGCAAGTGGGATGTGAATTCTTGAAATGTTTTCTTACTGTAATTCTTGCAAGTGTGGGGATGCTTAAAGCTCTTTGTGAATCCATCTCATTCTTAGCTATGTGCTGTTCTGTGCACAATCAGAGCCTATGCTTGTTTGAATCCATTTAGTGTTAAATTTTGTGAGGAGAACTGAGACTTTTGATATACTTTTATTCCTGTATGTGGACTCTTTCATTTGCTATTTTTCTTCATGAAACACAGGGCAAAATCCAGTAGTTCTTGTTGAATTATCATTTTAAATGCACATTTGTTTTTAGTGAAATGTCAGGTAGTTGTCACAAAGTCAGGTTCAAATTAAACCAGTTTGATGTCTGTATTAAAGCATAAGGTGAAAGCTTTGTTCCTTGTTTTTCCCAGACAGTGGATTTCCTGAGGGAACAGTGCCAAAAGTAGCTGTCCTAACATTTCACTAATATGTGTCATTCTTCATAATGAAATTTACTTTATATTGCCAGCGTGTATTGAAATAACCTTTTTTCATAAACCTTAAGCTTTCAATTTAATTTCAGATGGAGAACAAAACAAAACTTGGATTATTGTTTTCTTATGATGTATGCTCAGAAAAAGGGGGTTTATTACATTCAGGTAAATTTCTCTTCTTTATTTTGAGACAAGTTTTCAAATGACTCTCCAGAAATTATGTTGTTGGACACATCAGAAGGACCTACACAGAACAGAGAACTTGATCCCACCATTTAAAGAGGGCATTAAGTGTGGTGGTTATGGTATATGGGGAAGTAATTTGAGGAGGACACTGTTTCACTGTCTCTGAAGTAGAAAGTAATTTATCCTATGTCATTTATCTTAAGATGCCTGGCAACAAAAGTGAAGGAATCCAAGCAGCTTAACTACTGTTTTTCCTTGTCCCCTAAATAAATTGTTGAGCTCCCTGGGGGGAGGGGAAGAAGAAAAAAAAAAAAAAAAAGCCAGCATAGCTTTGAGTGGAAAGTGGAAAGGAAGCTAAAATCTATTTTTATTTTCTTTTGAAAGTGCAGTGTCACTTTAATATGACTGTTGTGTATAGACATGGGATTTTTTCTTCTTTTTATAAAGAGGTTTATAAAGAGGTTTCCAACAACAGAGCTAAGCAGAGTTAAGTTCTTTTTCAGTTTAGCTCAGAATTGTTCCTATCATATGTTTCTGTTTTGAAGTAGACGTCTTACCTACAAGTATTGCAGATTTAGTAACTGCACTAATGATCTTTATTTAGATTTTGTGCCTCTGTCCTTGGGGTGTAAAGTCCCACACATCTCATCTAGTTTTCACAAAGCTATGCTGACTCCTCTCTGAGAGCTGTTGGAGTCTCAGCTCTCTGGGAAGCTGCAGAGCCAATAACATGTGACAGTCTGGTTTGATACCAGGAGGTTGCACAAATATTGGTGCCAGCACAAGGGGGAGGGCATGACTGCACCGTGAGAAAGGACAGCAGAAGCAGGATCCCTCATGCAGCAATGGCCTGCCCTTACTGTGAATTAAAGGGATTATAGCACCCCATGTTGGCAGTTCTGCAGCCTGGGCTAGGTGGTTATGGACTATGCACCTGTGCTTCTGTTGGACAGGTGAAATGAATCCTACCTCTGCAGATATTGTGTCTCTTAGCCTCTTGTCTCAGAGGAAAAACTTTTTCAGTGCTCTTAGATTTGTGAGCAAAGTCACATTTATGTACAAATAATACAGATATTGAACTTGTTCTGATGATGCCACTTAGACTAACATTATTTCATGGATGATTTTGCTTTGAAGAAAGAGGCTGGAAAAGCACTGCTCTGAAGTAAGAAGTTGTGTTTGTGGATTCTTACTACAGAAGGATTCTGTATTAGTTCTCCACAAACAGACAGACTGCTGCCTACAATAGTTATTCCGGGCTATGGCATCTGTTTTATATCAGTGCTAGCATTAGAAATATATGGCTGTGTGTTAGCAATATATCATAAGTCAGTATTTCCTAGCTGTACTTTTTTCTATTGCTTTGCTAATGCCTTTTTTTAATGTTGATATCACTTCTACCTTCCTCTAGCTTGAAGATGACATTGTTGTCAAGCAGAATTATTTCAGCACAATAAAAAATTTTGCGCTTCAGCTCGCTTCTGAAGATTGGATGATTCTAGAATTTTCTCAGCTGGGTTTCATTGGTAAGAAAATGTTCACTTCTGCAATTCGAAAGAACACATTCATACTCAGACTGTGAATTAATAGTGATCTGACTTCAAAGCTATCTACTTTGTACTGGAAATAGACCAAGAAGAAGAAATTCATTGCCTTTTTTAGGAACTTTGGTTTAGCTCATGGTTGCTGCTTTTGCCCCTCATGTTTCATATACTTTAGTGTAATGGAGGCAAACTCAAACTATTGGAAAAAGAGGGCATTTTTATATCCAAAGGTTGACTTATAAAAATACTAACAATCAAACTGAAAGGCATGACTTATTTTTAATTTAGCTGCTGTTAAAAAGGAAAATGTAATTAAAACATAACTGAAGTAAAGAAAAACCACGAAAATTAGCTCCACCTAAAATAATTTCGTTGGTGTTTGTGCCAAAATTTCCAAGAATTAGTAGGCATCAGTTGGTTGCAAAGCCTGTTCTATCTCCATCTTTCTATTTCATTGAGGAGAAGTTATGACAATCTGCTCCTTTCTAGACACAGTCAGAGTCTGTCATTTGCAATGAGCAACACTGAGAGGAGTTAATGCAGAATCTTGGGTTATGAGTTGACTGCCAAGGTGCTCTGGAAATTATGTTTCTTTGCTCTTACACTAATATCTTTTCATGGAGAGATACTAAACAGAAATGATAGAGAAGTTTTGAAGGGATTTTACAAATCAAAAGGTTATTTCATTAGTGCACTGATGTGTCATGATCTTTTTAGAAGCAGGAGGCTGGAGATATGCAAGGAAAAATCAAAAGCTGGGGCAGATTTTGGAGATTCCTGTGGTCAATACAAACAATTCCGATATGAAGGCTGTAACTTGAGTTCAGAACAGAAAAAAAATCCTATGTGTAACAGATAAGAGTGCAGCCTTGAGTTCTGTCATTCTCTTGGAGATTCTTGTTGTTCTCTTTCCTTTGGATCTACTTGCCAGAGAATGGCTTCATTTTTAGGTCAGTGACCCATAATGGTTGTACTGAGAATTGAGAATGTTTACTTGAATAAGTGTTATCCTGTTTGCAGCTCAGCATCAGGTGTGCAATAGCTCCCTGACTTTGGGGGTCTCAGAGTTCCTGGAGTAGAAAGGAAAACAGTAATTATCCCTTGTACATGCTGTGTTAGGGTACAGAATGGTATTCTGTAGACTTGCCTGCCAGTTTAACCTACAGAAACAATGGGGAGGAGGAAAGGAAATGGGCAGAGTGAAGTCTCCTTATACACCTGGCCATCACCTAACTGCTTTGGGCTACCATCAGAGGTACACTGTTGCTGAAATAATTAAGGGATTGGTTCTGTGGCCTTAGAGGTGGGAGAAATAGGGAATTATGCTGCCTAGCATGGAAAAATAAGAATTTAAGTAGTTTACTGACATCTTGCCCTAAATAAACTTCTCCTTGGTTAGGGAACTCCTTGCAACATTCTGTTAGGTGTTAGCAGGGACTGGTTGAATACAGCATTTGATAAGACTTTGTTTCTACTGTTGAACAGTTAAATACTAATCCAAACTAAGCCCACAATTTGTGTTTTACCTCCAGTCTAATTGCACCTTAAGTGTAAATTCTGTATGAAGTTCCTGGGCTGTAGAATTTACATTTATTCTACATTTGCCTGATTTAGTAGTAGAGTATGCTCACTTGCAAATTGTCACTTTTTGAGAATGACACATCAAATGTGCATAAAACCAGCTCACACTTTAGGACATGCACTGTCTACTCCATGCAGTTGTATTTCAGGTCACTTTACTTGCTTAGTATTTTTGTATTTCACTCCCCCTTTCTGTTCTCTGTGCTGCTGTAGAGGGCACAGCATTTAAGCCTGGTGGGGTAGGGTAGATAGTTCTTAATACTGAGACATGGCTAAATCAAAAGCACAACTTTTTAAAAATATCTTATTTTTCTCTACTGCCTGTATACTTCTGGGCAGTGTGGGCTCTGAAAGTAGATGTAGTTAAATTTAGTTGTTAGCTCCTGCTGCTTGCATCCCTGTTCTTTGTTCCTTGTGTCATGCTTGTTTGCCTCCTTTTAACTAGATGATATCAGTAGAATTTCAGATGCATTTAGCTATGGCTACAGATTTTAACATTGCTTTTCTACCTAGAAAATCAAATTAGATCTTTTTCTTCTTCTAATATAGTTATCCTGCTTTTAAGTTTTGAGAGAAAAATTAGTATTCATAAGAGCAACTAAAACTTTTGGCTCTGGTACACAGTGGTGTGCTATAACCATATATTGCTTGGAAATTTTATGCAAGTAATGTAGATTTGCCTCATCTCTGCTATCCCTTTATGGATCTTGATGCAGACTGATACTGCAGTAATTTGGTAATGCAGATAACTTTGGGAAAAGTAACAGTGGTTTGTAACTGGGGATCAGTTTTATGTGTAGATGTCCAAGTAAGAATGTAAAGCACTCAATTCACAGTATCATAGTATGGCCTGGTTTGGAAAGCACCTTAAAGATCATCCAGTTCCAACCCCCCCTGCCAAGGGTAGGGACACCTTCCACTAGATCAGCTTGCTCAGAGCTCCATCCAGCCTGGCTTTGAACACTTCCAGGGATGGACCATCCACAGCTTCTCTGGACAACTGTTGTCTAGATGCTACTGATTTAGAAATAATCTCTCAAAAAGAGAGGTGTGGCTGATTCACTCTTGGCTGTTGGAAACCTTGATTAGCTTGCAAGTTTGCGAGGTAAAAATGTGGTATTTTTTGTCATAGTATATTTCTGAACTGAAAATCTAATTTATGCAAGTGCTACATGAGGAAATGGCAAATGTAGCTATTTAGGCTGACAGCAGGATTATAGAATTCTGTCACCTCTGCCACGGAACAGACGTTGCTTCCTTTGGTTTTTTTTTATCCTGAAAGCGTAGTCTTAAGTGCTGTCAAGTATCTAATAAATAATGGCTGAGATGTATGCTGTTTCCTTAAGAAGCTCTGTGGAAGGAGATGTATCTTTTACTCTTCTGGGTTCTTGTTTGCACTGCGTGCCCTGTGACCTAATGTAGGAAAGTCCTACCAGCTTTTTTTGAGGAATAATGATTTGTCTTCCAACTGCCTGTGAGCTGAAGTGCTTTCCAGAGGAACTACAATCCTTGCACTGTAGCTATAATGCCAGCTGTCACAAACATTTATTGGAGTGGCCTGAAATGGCCTTTTGGTTGTCTTATACAGTTCCTCTGAGTCCTATTGTGCCCTGATGTTTTAAGGCCTGTTCTGATTATTTTAAGTTGTTCTGATTGCAGTTTTGCTCAAGCTGTGCACATAGTTGAAGTTTGGGACAGAGTAGATCAAGTCAAACATTTGAGCTTTAAATAACTTCAAAGAGATTCTGGTTTGAATGCCAGCAATTTGCATATTATTAACAGGGAAAGCATTGAAAACATCGGTTATAGCTAGAATATGTGCTTGCAGGTGTAAAATTATTGTTGGTGTAGACTCAGTATTGGTGATGCTCATGTGGAAGAATTAAAATGGATGATTTAGATATTTGCAGTTCAGAGAACTAGAAAACAAAGTGTTTCATTTTGTGTGTGCCTTGTATTTGCCAGAAAAATACTGAGAGGACTGGAATAATTCACTAAGGATGGCCTTTAAAAGGACTGAAATATGAATAGAAGTCTTGTCAGGGCACAGTAAATCAGAAAGTGTTCCACAGTTTGTCTTTTTTTTTTTTAGTCCTGATCCTCATTTTTATCAATATAGACAAATAATTTAGAGAAAGTCTGCATTTTTTATCTCTAAGGTTTTATGGAGCAAGATTTTACCTCTGTCTCTTAATTCTTTCAGATTTTGAAGTTTCTTGACAATGGTAGTTTGTATACGCCCAGGATCCAAAAGCTCTGAAGTTTTGTCAGCACAGTGTCCAGGGTTTGTCTCTTCCCATGTACTGTACGTGCATGAACATGGTGCAAGATGAGCCATTGCTTCAATTCTTTCACAGAGTTTGCAGTTTGAGGCACTGCATGTTCATTACAGTGTTTTCCTTAGGTGTCTTTGGCTTGATGATTTTTTTACTGCACATTGGGGATGGCCAGTGGGCAACCTGTAGGTTGGATTTGAATGGTTTCAATGGTTCTGTGGCTCACTGCACTTTCCTCATATGTTGCTGCATGGGAGCTGCAGGGCAGAAGGACCTTGGCAAATGCTGCTGCTTGTTCTTGGGCTGTGGCTGTGCCCTAGGGAAGCCAGGCTACTGCTCTTGCTTAGGAGAGACTAGGCAAGGGCTTGGTTGCTTTGGATTCAGAGGGGCTGGGTGCTGGATCTGTGCAGTAGATGTTGTACTGGGGTGGTTGCTATTACAAGGACTAGGTGTAATGGGATCAGGGATCCAGAGCTTTGAAGACCTGTTTTACCAGAGACTTCACTGCAAAGCTCTGGTTTTGAGCTGGTGTAGGAAGACTCTTCTGATGGAAAAAAAGGGGACATGGATCCATGGCAGAACTGCTGTGCCAGTGGTGTCCTGAGACAGAAATGACAGATGTGTGAGGCAATGTTATACAGAGGGATGAGGGGCTGAGGCCAAACTGGGCCAAGCTGTATGTGGAAGGTGGTGACAGCATTTCAGAAAGTGGTATGTGGATGTCTGTCCTTGGTTATTGAAGGAAAGCAAGGGTTTGTCTTTGCTCCATTGTTCATTAAGGATTAAGGTGAGAAGACTTTGTCTCTGCTGTTGGACATTTCCATGGTGCTGTGCATGTAATGCAGGGAGGCCACTTGGGTCTAAAGATGCCAGTGCAGACTTACCTCACTTATTTTGACTAGCTGCAGTTGGATGTATCTGGGTGGCTTGCTTGGTTGGTTTATTTGTGGTTGGTTGGGTTTTGTTTGCTTGTTTGTTTTTGCCTGGTGTGCCCTGTGATGTGGCCATGGCAATTAGATTATTCCCCAAGTCTGGGGTGGTTGACAGTATGGCTCATCTTGCACAGTAGAGTGCCAGCCTAGAGAAAAATGCCTCTGAGCCTAGACAAGTTTGCCATATGGAGGTAAATAATTCATTGATAGCCTGTTTCTATTTTATATAAAATTAGGGTTACTTAAATTAGGGATATGAGTAAATTCCTACTCCTACCTTCAGTCTTCTTCTCAGCTTACTTAATTGTAGGATCCTGTACCTTCATGCCAAGTTCTAAGTGACATGGTCTGTGAGTGAGGGCAAGTAAAGATGATAATCCTTATGTTCTTCAGAAGATGAGCTAGCCAAAGGAAAAAATGTCAGTGTGATTCTTCTGCTCTGTCCTTGGGTAGAAGAAGAAAAGGATTCTAGAGCATCATGGCTGTGTACAGATCCTGGAAGAGGATAAACTGTCTCTTCAGTCTACTTGCATTGAGATTAGGGCAATGTTGTGGGGATAATTCTGACTGTCATTGTATTGTGCATCACTCTGACATCACATGGAAAAGTGCATTTCCTATGGAAACATGTGACTGACAGACTGCCTCAGCAGGTGTCACCTAGAAATGATGGTTTAAATCCCAGAAAAATCCCAGAAACATCTGATTAGTCCCATTTTTTAGCTGGTGTTTTATTAGAGCTTACCATATTTTTCTCTTCTCCTGCCCTATGCCATTGAAAGCAGTAGGCAGAGATGAATCACCAAGAAAATTGGGGTCTGTTTAGTTGGAAGTGTGACAAGCTGAAAGCTGTTATTCTGCATGAGTATTTTACACAACATTTAACTAATCATATCATTGTTTCCTACCCATTTTTAAATATTTGCTTCCACAAATAATGTTAAACAATGTGACAATATAGTGTGTAAATACTAACAATGTGCTAATAAAAATGATAACATCTTTCTTATGTCTTTTAAGAATAAAGCTTTGCATTTGTCCCTAGCTTAGTATGAGTTGCCCCTTGTGTAGTGGGAGTTTCAAATTTCAGTTACAGATTATTTTCAAGTGGAGATACCTATTTGAGGACCTCATTGCAACAGCCACTTAAAAGTGACGACAGTATTTTTGCTTTGTAAAGGGCTGGATGAAAAGTTTCTACTGTAAGAGACAACTTTGATATAGCAATGTCAAATCAGATAATGTTTTAGCACATTTACTTTTCCACCCCAGTGTGTAAATTGTCTACTGTAATGAGTATAGCATCATTCTAAGAGGTGAAATAATTGGTACTTAGTCAGATGCTTCTTCCATATTTGTTGCATGGCATAATGGTGTAGTCTAACTCAGACACCTCCAAACTCCTCTCAGAGTTTCTATTGAGTATTCTTTCATTGGCTTTGTTCTTATCCAATTTCACACAAGTCATAAAGAAAAGAGATTGCATCAGACCTGCTTTCTGAAAAAGGCAAGGCTCTTCCAGTGATCTCCTCTTAATGTCTACTCCAGCTGGTTTTCCTAAGAGTAGGAGAAAATATTAGAGCCTCTACCACATGTGGAACTTATTTAGAAAACCTATGGAGGCCTCTTCACAGCTGGAAAAAAACCCCTTGAAACATTTCCCATGCCTGAGTGCTGTGTGTTAGTGTGTTGTATAGCACTCCAAAATGTGGAGAAACAGAAGACTTGCATTGGAAAAGAGCTTCTGTTGGACTCTCACCTGCACACGTGCCCCAAGAGCCCATCCCTGTTAAATCCAGCACTGCCCACATCTCAGCAACCTCTGCAGAACTGAATCAATTCAGCTGGTGTCTTCCTGAGAGATTCATTGTTACGTCATGTCTTTCTTCCTTGCCTTCTCCATTGTAACCTAGCAAAGACTTCAGACTTCATCTGCAAGCCTAGTGATGTTTTCTGAATCTGCCTTGAAATCTGGAACTGCCTTTGGGGTCTTAGCTGGCACGTGGTCATAAAATCATTTTGGTTGGAAAAGACCTCCAAGATCATCAAATCAAACCACTAACTGAGCACTCCCATATCTATCACTAAACCATGTCCCCAGTGTCACATCTGCACGTCTTTTAACCCCCTCCAGGGATGTTGCCTGAAGCATTCCCCTCAGCAGCCTGTTCCAATGCTTAAGTGCAGTCCCTGGTACAAACACTTGTCAGTCTGTCTTCAGCCTTGGACGGCCCCACTCCCAGTTGTGTTGCTCCTGGGCAGTGCCCCTCAGCAAGGCACCTTTTTCAAGTGCTGCACTCAGATTGACACAATAGCTCCATATATTGGCCACCTTTCTCTTCAGACACCTCTACTGCCAGAGAAGTGTTTTCCACAACCATGGAGGTGATTGCTCATGTTGATAAACATGATAAACTTCCTTCATCAATTTTAAGTTTCCTTCTTTTGCAAAGGCCTCCTTGAAGCCTCACAGTCTGCAGTATTCCCAAGAATCCTTTTGCACAGAAGTCCTGCTGATGGCCTGCAGAAAAAAAACCTCTGGTAACTGTGGGATGTCTCTTTTTGAGTTGCATTGTCCTGGTAGCTTCCTTCTGTCCCTTTTATTTTCTTCCCAGAAGGTTCTGAAGTTAGTGGTAGGTGTTGCATGTCTGCTTTTTGTACCTGCAGAAGCTGAAATTGTGTGACTGGGCAGGTAACACTTGCCATGCTCCTCATCTCAGATGCTTGAACTTACACATGACATGGGGAACTATAGATGCCAATCCATAATGCTTCTTTCTCTTAATTTTTCAAACTGACAATTTCTATTCTTAAGGAGGCTGTGTTGTGGTACATTGAATATTTTGTGGTACATTGAGTATTTTGATAGCACCAAGATATATGACAAGTTCTTGTTTGAATAGTTGTTTCATTTAGTTGAAAGGTATGGAACTTTTAATAACATTGAAATTTCAAGTCGTTGAGTGCTAACATTTCTTGTCTTGGCACAAATGTTATTATCTGCTATCTCATTGATTTCAAAAGACAATGTTATCTCTAATCTAAAGTAACTCCAGTTATTCTTAATGTCACCCACAGGTAAAATGTTCCAGTCTCCAGATATCACTCTTATTGTAGAGTTCATATTTATGTTTTATAAGGAGAAACCTATTGATTGGCTCCTGGACCATATCCTCTGGGTGAAAGTGTGTAACCCTGAGAAAGATGCTGTAAGTTTGTTTTTATTATAAAGCTTCTAAAATGTTTTCATGATGATGAATGAGTTGATTTTTGTGAGCTGAAAGCCAGCATAGTGTACATTATAGTTACTGCCTGTTCTGAAAGTCGTCCTGCCAAGATTTTTATCTCAAAAAGAATTTTAGAGGGACAGTTCTCAGGGGCATCATAGCTGTTATTGCTTCAGATTTTGGAGATGGATGCAGTAAGGATAAAAAGCAAAAGTCTAGTAAGATTCTGTGTGTAACAGACCTAAAGTAAACTTATATATGTAACCACCTGTAAGGCTCTGCAGAATGTCACTGCTTGGATAGCAGTTTTGGAGAAAGTTCCAAATGGGGAATAAACTTCGTATTTTGGTCCTTTATTTCTCAAGAAACACCCTTCCTGAATAAACAGGTTCTGTGCAAGGACCTTGAACAGTATTACATTTGCACAGCAGTCTTGGTAGATTTCTGGAATGAAAACAAGAAAAACTGGATAAATAGGCCTAGGTTCTTACCTTGTGTTGGTTTTTTACTAATGTGTTGTTTTGTTTTTGTTTTTTATCCCACCCTTACCTTTCCTCCCCTCCATTTCAGAAACATTGTGATCGACAGAAATCTAACCTACGAATACGCTTCAGGCCTTCTCTTTTCCAGCACGTTGGCCTCCACTCTTCTCTAGCAGGGAAGATCCAGAAACTCACAGTTAGTAGACAATATTTCCCTTCCTTTACAGAGCAGGCTGATTAAATATAAAACATCATGGCAATAGAGAAAACAGGCCTTTTCTTGTTGTCTTGTATTTTCAAGCATGATGTGTATTGCTCCAGCTGGAATTAAGTCTGACACAGACTGGTTACTATAAAGTAGCAGTGCTAGTCCAGCTTATTTATATGGATTTTTGCTAGGGGTTATTTTTTCTAATTTTTTTACTTTAATGGCATGTCAATATTACTAAGCAGTACAAGATCTCATTCACCCAAAATGAGTAATGCATTCGTTTTCCATTTTATGCCAATGTTTGTTTTAAGTGTAACCGCTTGGGAAAGGAACATAATAAACAAGGTTTTCTGACCAGCATGATGTTTGTCTGTCTTTCAATTAGGATAAAGACTTCCTGAAACCATTACTGCATAAAATCCACGTGAATCCACCTGCAGAGGTTTCGACATCTTTAAAAGTCTACCAGGGGCATACGCTAGAAAAAACCTACGTAGGGGAAGATTTTTTCTGGGCTGTCACACCAGTTGCTGGAGATTATATTCTCTTTAAATTTGACAAGCCAGTCAATGTAGAAAGGTTAGTAATTATTTGCTGTTGGTCTCATATATGAAGTTGCTTGTGCCAAGAATGCTTTAAGGTAGAATTTGGGGCTGTCATTATAACCTGAAGTGAAATGGTGTAGGCCATTTGGAGTTCAGCTGAAATGGTGATCATTACTGTCTTCCTCTAATTCTTTTACTATGGTAAATTTTGTCTTGCTTTTAATTTTTTTTTTCATTTAATCTGGAGCCTTTTTGAAAAATGCAGTGTAAAACCAGTGCTTCTCTGACGCAGAGAATTTAAAAGAAGCCAATTTGGTCCTATTTTATTTGGTTAGTCTGTTTCTAATTACAGAGCAATTGTACAGCTTGTACAGTGTGTTGTGCCCTGTGGCCTTGGTCCCTTGGTTGTCCTGATCAGAAATCTTGCTGGAGCGTATAAGGATGTCCCTAGACCTGAAAGCTGGGGACTCTGAAGGGTAATATTTTTAAGATGTAGCTTTAGGGCTTGAAAAAAGTCACTGTGCTAAGATTCCAGGTTGACCTATTTAAAAAATACTAAAATGCAACAGAAAAGAAAGGAGGTGCATGCTTCAAAATACAAATATCTGAGATTTGTTGGAGGACTGAAGGTGACTTCAACTACTGGTCAGACTACAGTGCTAACTCAATTACCCTTAATTAGAGATTAGTCAGCCTTTAGTTTTATTGGGACTCATTTGCTGCTTTGCTGGCTACTGTCTCACCAACATAGTAATTCAAGATTTATAAAATACATGGTTTATTTAATGTCTAGTGAAGTGTTGCTATGTTAGTGGATTCCTTTTCTCCTTACTTCACACACCTGATGTGGTGGTTTTTTTAGGCCAATACCTATAGCATGGTAGAACAAAGTTTCTTTGAATCAATTTGACTGGCTGTTTTTCTTGTGAAGGAGACCTTTTTGCTGTCCTGGACAGAATCCAATTAGTCAGCTTGTGTACCTTGGTACATAATCAAAGGCTAAGTCTTCACCTTGGCTTAGCACAACAGTGAAGATCAGTAGTTCCCTTGTGACTGTGTTGTTCCTAACTAGTCTGACCTATGAAACTCAAGGTTGTTGTTTGAGATATCAAATTACTCTCTCAGTTGATTGCTATGCTTTAGAAGACTTCCCTGGTTAGCTTTCCAAGGTGCCTGTGTGGAGGAACATAACTGCCCTACCTCCTTGGATTAAAGGCAAAATATTTTTTCTGTGCCAACGCTTAAAAAAATACATTTTTTTAATATGTGTTGCCTTAGTGCTGAAGGGAACTAGGGGAATGAGAGAGTACTAATCATCTGTGTAAAAGATGGGAAAATAATGTTCATTCTTGTGTCCTGGAAAATTGTAGCCAGGCCTAAGGTAGTTATGTCCATCTGCTGCTAAGTGTAGTCTTAGCTGTAGAGGATTATATGCCTTGGTTTTTTGGGGGGAAGGAGTGGGGTTTTTCAGGGTCTTGTTTTGTTTGGTTGGGCATTTCTTTTGTTTGTGGGGGTTTATTTGGAGGGGGATTTTTTGGGGGGTTTTTTTTGGCTGGTTTTCTTTGTTGTTGTTCTGGGGGGGTTTTGTGGTTGTGTGTTTTCTGTGGAGGTTTTTTGGTTTTGTTGGGATTGTTGGGATTTTTCATTTGGTTTGTTGTTTTTTTGTTGTTGATAGGTTTGGGTTTTTGTTTGGTTTGATTTGGGGGTTGTTGTTTTTGGTTTTTCCTTGTTTGTTTTGTTTTGTTATTTTTATTTATTGAAGAAGTGCATTTTAGTTTTAAAAGAAAGGAAACATCTTGTATTCTGTTGCTTCCTCAAAGGAAGTCTGTAAGTTTGAATGATGCTCCCTATTCAGTTATCATGGTAAGCCATTTCAAAGTTAATTACAACTTTCAGCTCCTATTGCCACAGTGTCCTCAAAAATACAGTATTTTACCTTTATGAAATCAGTGACTAATTAGATTTACAGATGTTGTAATTTCAAATTATTAGGAACTTGTTTTTGTTTGTCTGTGTAACTTGAGGAGCAGCTGCAGAATTTGGCAAGTGCAGGTAGAGCAGTGGAGTTTCCTGATATTTCAAGAATGCTTACTGAGGCAGTCAAAAATAAAACTGTGACTGGCAGATTCAAACCCAGAAAGGGGAAAATGGACCAAGCATTAGGAAGACCTACCTGGTGTGGAAGTGAATCTGATGGTGGGAATTAAGAGTAGAAATCACACTTTTGATATTGATCTTGTGTCTGTGAAAAGATGCAACAGGCTTTTTGTTTTTTTCTTTTTTTTTAAGTACTAGAAGAGCTCTTTGAATTTAAAGGAAATTTTGTTTGCCAAGTCAGTTTGAGGTAACTGCTTAGTGACTCCTATAATAAATTCGTGATGAAGAAGTTTTTTAAATGGAAATACTGACCACAGCTCTGACTGAATAAATGGCACATCTATTACACTGTGACAGAGCACTGACTTGTTCCTGTGTGTATTTTTCCACACCAAATGTTTTACTGAACTGGATTTGAGTTTTCTGCAGTTCAGTAATTAGCTTTCATTAACTCTTTAAATATTTAATTTTTGAGATCTGAGAATATTGTCAGGAATAACACTGTCAAGGATCTCTTAACTTAAAGTGAGAATTGAGCTCACTTCACTGAGCAGAAAGTAACATTTGTGCCTGTTTTATGCAAGACCTGGCTGGCAGATTCCTGCTGAATATTGAACAGTAAAATAGATGGTGCTTGTTCTAAACCACACCTGGAGAACAAGAATGTGTAAATTGAAACATTCTAATGCTTACTTTAATGACAGCTCTTCTAGTGAAGCTTTCTAGGTTTTTCCAAGTAAAAGTTTTCCAGCTAAAACACTAAATCCCTCAATAGTAACCTAGGGTCTCATCCTTTTCAATATGAAGATACATACATTTCTTTCAGCAGAAAATCCTTGAGAAGGAAAGTAGATTGAAGGATGTTCCTCTTTAAAACAAATTGCATAACACCGTTGAAGGTATGTTTGGTTTTGATTGGTTGGGTTTTTTTTAAAGGGACGGACTGTTCTCTAAATGCTCAAAACAGCCTACATTGTAAAGATAAAAAATACTGAATTTCTGTTCCCTCAGGTTTTTATGTAATTAATGAAATCCACTTTGCTGTTTTGGTATGTACACTGCTGTTCCAAGCACAGATTTAATTATTAAAATTGATAGTTATATTTAAGAGTTTCTTTATGAACCAGTCAAAACACATCTGAGAAAGACATTCCATTGCAGCATTAAAGTGATGCTGGTGTCCATCATCATTACAACCCTTTCTTTTTGACTAAGTTTCAGAGTCCTCCCTATAGGTGTGATTGACACAAATCAGATGTTGCTTTCAAAGAACATATGCACTAATTACTTTGAGAAAGCTCTTGAAAGTGCATAACTTACGGCTGTTCTGCAATAGGAATTTAGAATGGATATTTTTAGAAAGGGCTCCAGGTTTGCTTCAGTATGAATGGATTTCAAATGCTGACCTTTACTTTAAAAGAAAAAAAGCTGCAAGAAAAGACAAGTATGTATTTTATACTGTGGAAAAAAAGAAACATTGAATACCAAAACTCACCCCAACCTCACTAGTATAGGTATATAAATTTGCTTTATATTTTTAAAATATGAGGTTCATTGTTTCTTGTATGTAACTGCTTCACAGAATCATCAAGGCTAGAAGAGACCTTCAAGGTCATCTAGTCCAACCCAGCACCCCTATCCCTAAGTGCCACACCCAGTTGCCTCTTGGAAACTTCTAGAGATGGTGACTCCATCACCTCCCTGGACATTATTCCAATGTCTCACTACTCTTTCAGTGAAGAAAATACTTCTGGTATTTAATCTGAGCCTCCCCTGATGCAACTTAAGGCCATTTCCTCTTGTCCTTTCCACTGAGACATGGTAGAAGAGGCTGACCCTCACCTGGCTCCAACCTCCTTTCAGGTGTTTGGAGAGAGTTTGAGCCTCCTTTTCTCCAGGCTAAACACCCCCAGCTCCCTCAGCTGCTCCTCATAGGACATGTGCTCCAGACTCTTCTGCAATACTGCTTTGTAGTGTTACTTTGAATATTTTCAAAAGGACTAGTGGTTTACCTTGTTTAGGGGAGGAGCAATGTGGTTTTGCTTGTAGTGTTGGGTTTTTTGTTGGGTTTTTTCCTTCTCTTTTGCCCCATCGCTGCTTTGAACTCTATAGTTGCTCTGTAGCTTGTTGGCCTCTCCTTTTAAGTTACTGAGTAGTCATCCTAGTGTGGCATTGACTGTTAATAAAGTGATTTTATAAGGTACAACTTGCTAACTGGAATTTGAGTTTTAAAGTGGAATCCTAATACTTTGACAAACCACTTTGTAGACTACATTTACCAGCTTGTGCTCTGATGTTGGCATAGATACTGGATGTGCAGTATTTGAGACTATACATCTAATTTTCTGTATTCTGGACATTGGAATTGCAGGGAACCCGTGATGTTAATCTCACATTTCCCATGGCATCTTCTCACAACACAGCATTAATAGTCATGCAAGATAATATATATTTGACTATTTAAGTTAGAAAATCAATGTATTGAGTGTGAATAGTATCTTGTTGGACTCCTGGTAACTAAACATATACATTATTTTGTCTGCTTTGAAATTATTGTGACAGTGGTGAAAAATACCTGCATAAAAAGTGACAGATGGGTGTGTGATATTTTGTAAAGGAAAATAAAAGGCAGCTTTCAAAACAGGTTCTCTAGCTGTGAAATATAAAATGAATTATTTTTTTTAAAGTACAAGAAAGTTATCAAAAAAGTATCATAGCAGTCAGTGCTGTATGTATCCAAAACGTAATTAATTATCCATCCTATGGGATGCAAGTCCTCCTGTAGCTAGAGAGATACAAGATCAAATGCGGTACAACAGAAAAAAAACTTCCTAACAGCTTCCAAAACTGGAAATGGAACTTCCTTATCATTTGCTTTTGCTGTAACAACCACTCAAAACCTAGGGATCTGCAAAATTGTTCTGGCTTTAGATGAGTACAGCAGTGACTTGCCTGATGTATAAGCTGTTCTTTGTTCATAATCACTGTTCAGTGTAGAACCTCCCCTTCAGCCCCATACATTAAACCTTTTATGGGCAGTTTTAGTTCAAGAACTATGTAAGTGCAAACACGTAGAGTCTATAATTTAGAAGAAATCATTATATTTATTAAAGCTATTAAAGTGCAGCACCATTTTATGAAGCTTGTAGTGGTCGTCAGCTGATAGGAAATATTTGAAAATCTGAGTGTATTATTTTAAATGTTTTGATGTTTGTCAGTACATTTCAGGTAAGATAATACTTTTAGCGTCCATAAAAGAGAATTTGAGGACTTTGGCTTCTCTGTTTGCATAAGCTTCTGTACTAATGAGTAGAACATCTTCAAATGGATGCACTGACAGCAGGGATTTGGCAGGCAGGCTCCCAGGCACTGATGTGGTTTGCTCTGGGCATGGAATTCTGCCCATAACAACGAGACAAGGACTTCATATGAAAAGGAAAAAAACCCTCAAAGTATGGATCAGAGACAGAAGAAAAGAGCTGCCTAAGCCAAGGACATGCTGCTTCTTCCTTAATGGTACTAATAGCCAAGATTTGTGTACTTGGCAGTGTTCCTGGATTTATAGTTCTTAGTCAGAAATCTTGGAGGCTTAATGCTGCTGCCAAAATGTTAGATGTCTAATGCCACTTGAGATACTCTAAAATACTTCATGTGATTTCCAGAAGGACTGGAGTCTCTGAGATGTCATAATTGCATCTTTCCAGCCTGTGATGAGGTCACATACCCAAGTGCAATCTCAAATGGTGGTAAATGCCTGCATATAAGAAAACTGAAGGGAGTTATCTGTGCCTCCCCAGCCAAGCTGGGTGGGTAAAAAATGTTTATGTGCCTACACCCACACAGATACATGCACACATTAAACTCAAAACCCCAGCAAAGCCTTTCTGCATCTCGCTGGATTAAAAATTCAGCAGAAATAACCTTGTAAAAGAGCATTCCCAGTAACAAATGCAAACAAACAAACCCTATCCATGAAGTAGAAAAAAACCCCAAACCACCTCCAAAATGTAAAATTTAAAATTAATTTAATGTCAGACTTTTTTATTACGGTTGATGTGAGCCCAGTCTAGAGAGATAGTGCAGCTTTAGAAAGTGGATGTCATAATCCTGTCTGGGAAACAGTCGAAGAGTAGACCAGAGAATGGGATTTTCTTACACAGTTAAATACCTTCTACACATACTGCACAAGTGAAGAGGGTTAGGAAATGGTACAGGTAATCTTACTAAAAGATTCAGATTGAATTTTGAGGTGGTGTGAGAGAATTAATTTCTTAGGCAGGTGATGGTTCAAACAGACTCAAACCACTCCCCAAAATCCTTCCATCACCTCCTCAGTCCAGCTACTTTGTGGTCCATTGACAAACATGACAATGTTCACACTTTTAGGTGCACTGGGTTGATGCTTCTGTGAAAATTCACCCTTGCAGCTCTCAACCATGCAGCCCAATTTATATAAAGACACTTAAATAGGCTTATTTTGTCAGAGGAAGTGAAATCTTACCAGGAACTTTGCACAGAGGGTAATAGGGTGGGGGTATTTTTTGTTTTGTGTTGTTTGGGGAGGGCAGGGAATTTCTTTTTTTGTGTGGAGTTTTTTCCAAGTTTGGAACTATAACAACAAGATGTTATATATATTACAAAAAATACATAATATATATATAACAAAAGCTTCCAGTACAATGCTTACCTATTGTGAGTACTTGGCAGATGGATATATAGGAAGGAATTACACTTTTTTTGGAAGTATAAGCAAATTTTTCAAATGACTTAGTGAGAGGCATGAAGAATAGGAGAATAAATTGAGCTTGAGAGAAGGAAAAGAAATTATTCATCTTCTGTTTGTGTTTTGCATGAGGAAATAGTGCATGGTTAATACTGGTTTCCAGTGACAGTAGAATAACACTTCCTAATTAGGGTTCTGGGAAAGTGACACAAAGGAGGTAGATTAGTTTTCTTTTTACCACATTTGCATCCAGTGATCAAAAATGCTGGAAAGAATTGATGAATAATAACTCTTGCAGTGGATGATGGCATCTGTAGAGAGCCAAAAAATTGCTGACTGAATATTGCTTTTACAGAAATTCATGTTGTGCAGAATTAAAAACTCTAAGGCTGCATGTTGCTATGGATAATGTGTTCAAATGTGGAATGAAACATTTCCTCTCTGCCTTCCTACCTATTTTCCTTTTCTGAAAATGGCATCTACTAAAATACATCCAATTGCTAAAAAGAGATGTAAGGAGGATATGTGAAGGGAAGGATTTGATTCCTGATGTTGGCAGAGCACAAGGGCCTGCATTCTTATATTCTTAGAATCAGGTTTAGTATCAGGTGAGAACTTGTTTCCTTCAAGACAAAACCCAGATATTTTGACAGTGGATGTGAATTGTGCTGTTTAAAGTATTTTTGTATACTGTTGCCTTTTATAAAACTGCCATAATTTACTAATAAAATTGTTGTGTGTTCAGTTCTATTTTAATTAGAGCATGTAATTAGAATACTTTCTATAGATGAAAAAATGGCACTTTTAACAATAAAAGATTTTTTAACACCTAAAAGAAATCAAACTGGGTAATAGAATTATATTTTTTGGAGCCTAAGTATGCTTGGATGTGAGAGAAAGAAGAGAGATACATCCCTTTATAAGCAAGATGGGGGTGGGTAGAGGCATGCATGGTTGTTTTGGTTTTTTGTTTGAAAGCACAGGTGATGAAAAAAATTTAGCTATTAAAAGAATATTCAAGCCAGCAGTTCAGAGTAGTGATATTAATTTATCCATCCTCTGGGGGATGTTACAAAAGGTGAGAATCTTTCTGGGTGCTCATTACTGGAGGGGTTCTGAACCTGAGTGTGGGCTTTTGAAGTACCGTAATAGTTAACTGCATTGGCAGACTAATCTTTTGTCAGTGTACAAATAATAATCACACTTCTGCCTTCCCCTCCCTTTGTGTGTTAAGATGTGTATGAATATTTGTTTCAGCTTATTGGCTGTGGGATTTTCCCCCTCTATTTGTCTTGATTTTATATGTGTATGTGACATATAAAATGGCAACAACTCAACCCCTCAGCCTGGGTAAATACTGACGTGAATATGAAGACAGAAGTTTTCTTTGCAGCTTTGACTTTGCTACATTTAGTTTGGTGATTGGTGTTTTTTATTTCTGTTTCTGTGTTTATTTTTTTTGTTTTCAAACCTTCAGTGCTCTTGAAGTTTTAACACTTAGCCTCCTCTTACTGTCATACTACACTGAGGTCATGAGCAGAATGTATGTAAGTGAGTTCAGACATTTAATTATTTCTGGTAGAGAGGAGGTTTGAATATCTACAGTAGCTGGTTATTATCTTTGACCTGTGACTCTTTAAAAAACACTGCCAGCAGAAAAGATTCTCTATGATTCAGATACATTAGTACTATACTTGAGATTTGTAAGTTAGAGTTACTTTTCTCTGATGCCTTTGATCAAAAATGTTCAATTGTGTTCATGTTTGTATTTTGCAATTAAGAAAATAGTGAATATTCCATAAGCAATAGTAGAGTTTGGTTTTTTTAAGTTTTGGTGAATTTGTGTTTGGTTGGGATTACTATATTTAGAGATCCATTGCTTTCAGAATTTTTATTTGAAGGAATGGTTCAGAAGGTGTTAGGTTTAAGCAGCTGGTAGACAAGGAAATCTTAGTGATTCTACCCGAAGAAAAATGTTAAGTGATTAGGAAAAAAAGTGCATGTTTTTACTGTTTACATGGACTGTCATGTGTAAATCCCATGACAGGTGTCAAAATAAATTAGCAATTGAAAGCAAAGCTATTCCCATGTCCATCAGTATCTGTATTGAGAAATACCTATCATAGTCTGAAAACCATAGACTCATACAATTATTTAGGTTGGCAAAGACATTTAAGGTCATTCAGTCCAGTTATAAACCAGTGTTTCCCTCAAAAGAAAAAAGGACTGGGCCAGATATCTTACTACTGGTGCAGGAATTAAATAAAAGAAAGGAACCGTGTAATCCTATGGCTATCAGGTGGATTACTCTACATTAATGGTTTAATGAGGACCCTAAATGTCCTGCAAATGTCTCTGTGGCTTCTAGAAATGTTTGTTTTACTTAAGAAATACCAGATGAATAAATCAGTTCATTAGTTAGGCGTCATAAGAGTCTTCTCTCTACCTGGGAGGGAGAAACCCATAATTCTTTCTCATCCAGTTAAATATCTAGGATAACAGCAAGTTTGTAAAAAAGATCTTGGCATATATGGAGTGCAAGCCCAAAAGCTTTGGGGAGGCAAAGACAGGCTCCTTAAAAGCCATTTCAAGGATTTTTGAATGGGAGGTTTAACTGACCTTTGTTTTGAAATGAGTTTTACTCTCAACTCGTTTCCAAAGAATCTCCATTGGAAAATCTCCTCTGTCAGAAAAGCAAGTTTTACAAAAGAATAGCTAATGACGCTTATTTTAGGAGCTGTAGAATATGTTTATTCATAAATTAAATTTTATTTCAAATAAAATTTTCTAATTGGTAAATTTTAGTTCTAAACAAAGTATTTATCATAGATATGGATTGACTTTGTATGTGTATTTAAGCTTCTGTTTTCAATCTGTGTAACTTTTAATGTCTAAGTAGGTGTTATCTGTCAAGTGTTGAAGCAAGGCTCAGCTATAAAAATATCCCTTCCTTTCTAAACATAATTTAAAATGTGACATGTGCATGTGTTACATTTGTGTGTGCATATGGATTAACAGAGTTATAGAAAATATACTAAAATAGCAGGTTTGATTACATGGAAATAGGGTTTGATTAATTACTGCTGTAAGTTGCTCTGGCACTGTGCCAACTCGGGAGTGCATTGCTGTAATGGAGTGACAACTGCTGAGGGGAGGAAGCTGCATCTCAGTCTCAAAGCTGATAGCACACTAGGAGAAATGGTTGGCTGTGGTTGTGTGCTTGCAGGGTTGTTTTTAAAAACAAGCAAACAAACCCAAATAAATAAATGACAACCCCTCATGGATAAACAAAGTCCTCACTGCTACTGCTTCCCCCAAAAAACCATCCAAACCTCCGAAGCCAATTACTGTTCATTGAGAGCACAGTAATCCCAGATCACAGGGAGTTGTTGTGTGGATTTTTAGGTGTGTCTTCTCAGAACTAAGTGCTAAGGAAAAGCAGCAAGTCTGTGGTTTGGGTGGAGCATTTGATGGGAATAGGCGAGTGTTTGATTACTTCCATTTTGAATTAAGTCTCCTTAGAATTTTCAGTGTTTTCAAGAGAAAAAGTGGCCAGTACTGCTTAGGATATGTGACAGACTAAGGAATGGCTAGTTAGATCTGTTAGGTCAAAAGACAGCAGAATGTACTTTTAGTTTTCTGGTCAACTTTCCTGAGAGTTTTATTTTGCTTACTATTGAGATGTACAATGAAGGCATCTTCCTAGAAAAAATAATTTGTTTGGTTTTTTTGGATGTCATTAATGTCTAGAAAAAGTCACAACCTTTGTTTTGGAAGAACTGTGGATATTTTAGGTAGCTTGTATACTTTGGAATTGACTAACCTCTACATTAAAGTACAGAGTGGAAACTATTTTTCTTGAAACACAGTAGCGAGGCTTATTTAGTCCAGTTCTGTTTTCCAGTACAATTGTGCAGTTCTGCTGAAACCAGTGCAATAGAAATCAGTGTGACTTTCAAAGTTGCTCCTTTTCTGGAGCCTTAAAAGAAATGTTCTATGTGTGTGTGCATTTTCTTAAAATACTTCTATCATTTGGGGTCACAGACATTCCTGAGTCAGGGCTGGAGTGCTGTTTTCTTCTCCTTGTCTTGTAGCTATGGAGTATGGATTAATGGCAGGTATTCAACCTGGCTTCAGATATATTGGATGAAGACAAGCTGGAATTTACATTTCTAACTGCATCTTAATAAATTGCAAATCGAGCTGATGTTTTTAATTTTAATCAAGTGATAATTTCTGAACTAATTTTGTCTCTGGCTGGTGACATATTTAATGTCAAAGAGAAATTAACAGTAAGTACCATCTAAGTTCCAGTTGAAGAAAGGTTTGAAATGTGTTGATAGATTTTTACATATTCATTTAAACATAATAAAATAGTCTTCCTAAAAGTGGCATCTGAGTAGGTGTAGGATCTAATTAGTTTATGACAGTAATCTGAATTAACTCTAGTCCACTAGGAAGAATGGCAAGTAGTGAACAATTTTCAAGCATTGATTCCACCTAGTGGTAAAAAAAATTATTACTGGTTTACATAATACATATTCAGAATAACATGAAGTTTTTGTTATATATATAAAGGAAGAGGAATTAAACTGTCTCTTTTGTAACATAATCTACACATGTGCAGTACTGCAAAAGCTTCTCAGAGTAGGCAGCTAGAATTTGAACACTTCACTGACTGATACTGATAGGGATGGTTTAGAAAATGTTTCAATCATATTTACTCTGTCCAGTTAAAAATAAAATTAATTGCACGATTGAGTGAGAGTAAAGGGGACTTTGTATAGATTTAAAACAGTACTTGTGTGTGTGTGTTTATGTCAAAAACAGGCTTTTATGGTTTGGAGGGGTTTTTTTGAGGGATTTTTTTTCTTAAATCTGTCCTTGGAATAGAAGTTTGATCAGGTAACATGAAGGGTGTGGATGTAGGTTGGGAACTCCTGGCACAATCATCAATGTGATTTTGCAGTGAACCATGGTGAAGAGATGGACTTGGGGAACACTCACGTGGCAAAATACTGACTTGGCTAAGTTGCCAGAACTGTTTCAGGATGGATCTGCAGAGCTCATCCTGTGGGCACAGGGAGAGGCTCAAGGAAGGCAGGGCCCCTGCTTCTGGAGGTGATACCAGCGTGTGCCAGGCAGTAATGACTCCAGTTTTGTGTAATGCAATCTGGCAAGAGCAGATGATGCAAACTCTATTCCTCTGTAAAATATTGCCCAGCTACTCTTTAGCAACTGGAAAACTTGACCCCTTCCAATTACAGTAACATGTGAAACCATCTTAGCCCCAGCTGATGCAGACCCAGTATAAAAATGTTTATCCTTGTAACATCCATATGTGACAATTAAAATGTAAGACAGCAACACAGCTGATTCTGACTGATACATGCAGACTGTCTTTTGTTTTCCTTTTCATTTATAGGTACTTGTTTCACAGTGGCAACCCAGAGCATCCAGGAGACATACTTCTAAACACAACTGTAGAAGTTTTGCCTTTTCAGGTATGAACGTTTTTATTTGTGTCTTCTCTATTACAGGATAAAAGCAAAGTCTGTTTATTGACTTTTTTAACAGGGTGAGGAGACATAAATGCTTCTTTTAACTGTGTGAACTTGATGTTCTGATGTTCTCATACTTTTCCTTCTTTTAACTGGGATATGTTCACAGAAGACTTTTGTAACTATTCAGATGTTCATTCAGGGTGCAGTCTGCTACAAGTGCTGTTGGTAATTTTGACGTGAACAAGATCATTTTCTTCCAGTTCATTGCTACTATTTAAAACAAAAAATAAAGTCTTCCCTCTCTTGTGTATTTTGGGAAATGGGAAACCTAAGTCAATCTGCTATTTGACTTAGTAAAAAAGTCTTAGTTCAGGGATTGACACACATCCAAACCCACTAGATACTGAAATATATAGATTCTTAAACAGAATGTGTACCTTTCTCCCAGTTTCTGATTTTTTTTCCCCTATAAATCAGCCAGTTTTACCACAGGAGAGTACTACACTATCTAAAATATATTCTTGTTTGAAGTCAGATGGTATGGGTTCTTTTTCTTCAACTAGATATTATGGCTAACTATATCACAAAAGACTGAGAGGATTAAGATATTAGTTTAGACAAGTTTATTTTATTTAGTAGTAAAATGGCAAAGTATCTCTATCTTTCCCCATATACCTGGTGTAGGAATCTTGAAATCTATGCTGAAATTGCTATATGTTGAATTTTTTTTTTTTAAACTTTCTTTTTATCTATTTTTTGAAGTAAGTAATTGTAGAGGAGTTCAGATCTCCATTTTACCTGTCTGCCTTCCTTGGAGCAGGGAAAAATAGGAAATTCTTACTATTCCCATCCTTAAAAAAGAAAATTGTTAATTTGATTCTAATAATACAATATGACATGTGGGTATTATGTCATAAAATCTGAGGGGTTTGTTTCTCAAGACCTGTGGAAATACATTCAACCACAAAAACAGCAGCAGCCCTCAATTCATCTAAGCCCAAGATACAAGAATGCACAAGATAATGAGCAAAAATGTGCATCAGGCATTCTCTTTTTTGGCTCTGCTCAGCTGTGGAATGTCCCTCACTGAAGCACTCCTTAAGGAAGTAATGCTACAGAGGTTCTATTGCTACTGATGCAATTTGTGAAAAAAGGAAAACAGGAAATTCTGCATCTGGCCTGTTCCTAAGCCACTGGTGTCAGCAGAAAATATTGTCAGTAAAATATTGTCAGCTGAGGACAGCAGCTCCTGAGGGCCCCGTTTCTCCACCCTGGACTTCAGCAGAGCTAAAAACTCATTCAAGTATTTTAACCCTCATCTTCCTCAAGTAGAATTCAGGACACAAAAAACAAATCTGAGAAACCAGAGTACCCCCAGACTGGATTTGTCTGGGATTCAAGCAGCATACTAAAAAAACCCTTAAGACAACCTATAACAAAAACCTGCCCCAAACATCCAAACAACAACAACAAAATAAAACACCTGCCCCCAAAATAAGTAACCAAAAGCATTCCCACCACTTTTTTTTCAGCAGCCTTAGTTCAAAATAGAAATCATGTTAAAAAAAAAAAAATCTCCATTTTGCGAAGCATTTTTAATTAATTCCTGGGAAATTCTTAGAGTGGGTCTTTCAGTATTGGTCACGGTTGTAATTTTCAAGCTGTTTTTCAAGCTCTGCTGTACAATTTTTTTTTTAGTGCTTATTAAAAAAACCTTACTGATCGCCATCTATATAGTGAGAAACTGATAATTGTGGTGCTTCCCTCACTGGTCTGATGGCTTTCCATCTCACCAAAAGTCTTAGATCAAAAAGTAAGCTGTGAGTTTTCATTTGTCCAAGAGAGAAAGCTCTTATTAAGCCACAGAAAAAGAAGGCAGGTCATGCCTTTGCTTGTCTCCTACTGTGTGTGCCAGTATGTGCTAAGTATTCTGTTCACCTGGCAATTACCATGAGAGTTTCACGGGGCACTTAGAGTGCTTGATTTTTCTGCTTTGAAGGCAAGTATTGTTCAGTTCTGGAACACTGCTGCCTTTTTTTCTTTTCTTTCTTTTTTTTTGTTTTGTTTTGTTTTGTTGTTGTTGGCTTGTCTAAGGCTATAAATAACTACATCCCAGGCTTGTTCTTAATTATTTGGAAAAAATGGATGGTGAATATATAAGAAGAGTGGATGCACGTCTGTCTGTCTCTGGAAAAGTCATATGTCAAAATAAATTATCTTATTTATACTTTGTTGTTCTAGAGTGAAGAACTGGTATTAAGCAAAGAAACCAAAGACAAACGCTTAGAGGATGGTTACTTCAGGATAGGTATGTAACAGTAGAAAAAAACCTGTATTCTTACTATTGCAACTCTTAAAGACATCTTTACTAAAACCAAAACAAACCTATATCTGAGTATTTGTCATTCATTTTTGGGTACATGACCCTGTAAACTTTACTTAATATTGTGTTCACTAATTCTTTTCAGAGACTGAAGTACTAAACAGGTCTCTTTTGACTCTTAGTTGTAGTTCAGCTACATCCGACTTTACTGCCAGGACTGATGACCTAGATTGTAACAGAGGCATTTCCAGGTTTTGTAAGATCACCTCCTGTGTCCACAAGTGCTTTGATGTGAGTTGTGTGCTTGGCCTGGATTTGAACCTACCCTACAATCAGCTGTCTCATCACAGGATGAGATTTGCATTTCAACAGCTGAGTAGCTGTTGAGGAAGGTGCCTGGATACATGTTGTCAAGGAAGAGGAATTTTACACATGGATTTTAACTAGTCGCTGAACATAGTTTGGGCAATCCTGTTGTGATGGAAGCACATTTTTTGTCATAATAAATTACAGTTGTCTATATGGTTTAACTGTAAAGTCTAACTGGGCTTTTAAATTGAATTCTTACTCATCCTAATATATTTGAAGATGCTTTAAATAGGTATATGTTATGCATGAATGATATCCCTTGTCCTTAATCCTTGTGATATTAAATGAATACCTGTGCCAAAATCTTGACTGGATTCAGGCTGTTAATGCCTTTAGACAGTTTCAAAGCTTTTATTCTTACGCGTAATCCTGTTCAGATTGGTGTGTGCTGATGATGTGGCCCATATTGTTTCTTGCTGCAAAACTGGATCCGGTGTCAAAATCATTCACTGCCTTTTATTTTGGGAACAATATTAGTTTCACTGTGTTTCTGTCACAATGATGCTGTGAATTATGATACTGCAGATACATTTTCTGGATTTTGTACTTCAGTTTGTTGAACAGGACTTCATTGAGTATGTACTTTTGCAGGGAAGTTTGAAAACGGTGTAGCTGAAGGAACAGTTGACCCCAGCCTAAATCCTATTTCATCATTCCGGCTTTCAGTGATACAAAATTCAGCTGTTTGGGCAATTCTGAATGAGGTAAGAGGTGGCAGAACATTGAAAAATATAACCAGTGAATGGGAGATTTCTTCATTTTATTTTGAACCTCAGACTTTTGGCTAACACTATAAGTAGCTACCTCTTATTACTAAGAAATGTAATACACTAAACCATGACTTATTTTTTCTGATTCTCTATTTCAGATTCATATTAAAAAGATTACAAACTGATCATGGAAGTCTGCTTTAGAGGAAAAAGAAAGAATCATTGAAAATTCTTCCTATAAAGTCTGACATCTTTAGCAAGTCACAAATTGAAAATACTGAGCATGCACCTTATTCCAAATGTCATTCTTTTTCACTTGAACTCTACCTCTTGTGAAATCTACTGTAGATGAGAAGATTGTATTTACCCCTTCTTATCTGATCCATCCAGAAACTGATGCTCCACACTGATAACGTTTGTCTGAGGCCCAAGTTGTCCTCCACTGTAATGTGACTTTTACCATCTTATGGTTGTAGAACCCTGCTACGCTTAACCTGTACTATTTTGATAGTATAGTAATACAGAGTTGTACATATTGTTACATTCCTTGAAGAAAAAGAAATATAATTATTGTTAAATAAGTTTTATGAAGGGGGTACTTTCGGAGTTCCATTTATTTTCTATAACAAGAACCCTCTTTTATAGACTGTCAGGGATATATATTAAAAATGCTAGGGATATTTAATTTATTAAAATAATTTGAAAAGTACATATTTTTATGCAGTAAAATTTTAAATTGATATAGTTTTTTTATGAATTCTCTAGTTTAAGTTATCTTTCTACATTTTTCTTTGGAGATGCAAACATAAATTAATACCATATTTCAAATATACTGCCATGTTTAAAAAAACAAGATTAAGTTTCTAAATTATGTAGTTTTATACACAGAATCTGAATGATGTTCAGAGGCATAAACAGAGTTCTGAAGAGCATTATTCTTTGGGGCTATGAAATTCCACTATGTACAGTTTGTAGCCACATAAAAAGCATGTTGAAATGTCTTGTTTCATATTATGTACTAAATCTTCAGTGATTTTAGATTGAATCCATTGCATTTTTCAAGAATTATTTTTACTCCAAACCAGTTCTTTCTAAAAATATTTGTACACATTTCCTAGGCTGAACAAATTCATTTTCTGTACTGAAGAAAATCATTCTCCAGCTTTGCTTTGGAGTGACAAGAGGTTACCTTTTATCAAAAGAATGAGCAGTAGATACATTTGATTTACAGAGGTCTCCTTTTAAAAAGTTCTGTTATTGCAGATACATTTCTGTTATTTTGGATACATTAGTGAGTAGTTACAGTTTATTTTCTTCCTTTGTTTAAGAACAAAGTCTTAGTTTGACTCCTTTACGGATCAGTGTGCTCACTCTCACTACCTTTATAGTAGGAACTGAATTTGGCCTCAAGTCAGTACCCTGCCTTTTCGTTTTAAGGGAAACAACAGTGATCTTAAATGAATCAGAAATTTGGTCAGGAACAGAATGTGGTCTGGATTACAATCAGAGTGGAACTGTTGCAGTACTAATGCTGCTGCTTTTCTTAAGAGTCCTTCTGCTTAGCTGCTTCTGTGTTAGGACTCAGGCATGGGAAAAATTCAGGTAGTCAGAAATGGCCAGAAGAAGGAGAGGCAGGAATTCCTCCCTTTAATAGGAATGAAGTGCCTGATTGATATTGAAGGGAGGCATCCACGCTGGCTTGGGTATTCTCAGTTGTGCTGTGAACCAGCCTCCTGGAACTGACATCTCAAAAGCTGGCCAGATTTCCCTGTAGAAAAAACCACACTCTGCTACCCCCAACACAGAATTATAGAATCACTTAAGTTGGAAATTACCTTTATCGTCTTTTTGATCAGGACACAGATGCACAAAACCTGTTGCAGGTTCCCTGATCTAGACCACAGGTCTTGAATTTGCACTTCCCCATTAAATTATCCCCTGACAGATTTGCCCTCTTCTTTCATGGTATGTTTATAAGGAGCAGGAGCTTAAACCTGCCTCTCCATCATACCCTCACCACTGGGTTATAGTGTCAACCTGTCTTCTCTTCTGCCTTGTTGGAGAATTGTGCCATAGCTTTGACAATAATCAGCAATATTCAAGTTGAAGAACTTAACTACTTCTACAGACTGTTGTCATTTTGGTTTAGCTATGTTGTCTGGGGACACAGGGAGGACAAGACTTGTACACAGAGGTAAGACCTTCTGTTAAGGCTGACTGGTGTAAAATCAAGAAAAATAAGTTACCAAGTGGACCTTGTTTACTTTTTCTGATTGCATCAGGGGGTGCAAATAAAATGTTACTTGGAAAGCTTGTGTTGCCCATAGACACTGAGGGCATCAGCTACGCACTGGTCACATAAAGTAGGATTATTCTTGGATTTAGGAATGTGGGTGACTAGGCTCTGAATCCTGTGTGTCCCTAGCTTATTGTAGCGCTACAGCCCCATTTGTTTCCTGTATAATGCCCTGCCACCAAATTACCAACACGGAATGGCTTTTTATCACACATCAGCTAGCAAAGGTCTGAGAAAGTATTTAGGTTTTCTTCTCAGCTGTGTCTGTGAATGAATGATGCAAGTTATTTAAACTAGGGTTATTTATTACAATCCAGACTGCAGAAACACATTAGATATTGCAGTTTCTCAATATAATTAGTTTTGCTGACAATGACCTTTTCCATTTTCTGAGTCCAGAAGTTTACTGGTACTATTATTCTCAAAGCATCACTGTTCCTGACATTTCACAGCAGTCAAGATGAATCACTGCTAATATGTTTAAATACATAGAAGCTGAACCACATTGATTGCAAGACTGGTTAGTAGTATATTTAGTTTTCAAAAATGTTGAGAAGAAATTTATCCAAGACAACAAATTAAACTAGTGTGTGGTAAAATGCGGGTTGTTTTCTAAAGATTGATGCATTTTTATTACATTTTAGTAGCAGGAGTTGAAAATACTCTGGGCTGCTTCAACACTTTCAATGTCCCTGAACTTATAGGCTCTCTGGATAAATGTGCCACATGAATACAAATTCTGTTTCATAGATCCAGAAAAATTCAGACCTGGTGTAATTAAGTAGATTATTTCTGCAGACAGCTATTTTGGGCTTTGTACCTTTAAATGCCAATCCCCAAGTCAGCCTAAAGTGGTGCAAGTCTCCTTCCTGGAAGTATGGTGAGGTAAGAACACCTGAACTGTTTGGCTCATCAGCCTTTAGCTTGGGTACTCTTTGTAACTGGGTCTACACCAGTGGGCTGGTGTCTCCTGCACATCCAAAAATTAAGGGACAGTATTACCATAAGAGATCTTTAAACAGCATCTTAAACCTATTACCTGTTTTGAGGGAGTTTTTCCCTACATGTATTCAGTTTCAAGCTATTTTTGTTGTGACCTTAAAAATCCCCTCGAAGCCGCTGAATCTTAAGAGTTATCCAATAATGGAAAGTGTTTTAAAACCCCCTGCACTATCCTCTGCTCCTGTTAGCTCCTTCTGATGCTGTTAAAGCTTCAGAAAAGCAAACTTTTGTGAAACCAAAGGCATAGCCAGAAACCTTCATTATCTGGGCAAATGAACTTCTTATACTGGATGCCAAACAGACTGGCTGATGTGAACATTTGCTTTTCTGAGCTGATCAGGATTGCTTGGGACCAAGGAAACACAAGACTGTCAGTATAATCTTGCTTTGCTCATTCAGTGGGTCACCCTACTGAAAACTTTGTAAATAATGTGAACAGGATGTGATAATTTGAGTGTTTCTAAAGCACTGTATAAGGCTTTGAGCTTTTGCAGGCACCTCAACCGTGTGTTTTCATTGATGGGAAAAAAATCTTATGGATATATTCATTTTTTTCTGTCCTTTAAGATGGCTTAGAAAAATTCAGATAGATGTGATTCATGGACCAAGAAAGTCTTCTGTCATATCACTGCTTGTCTAGCTGTTTCAAAGCAGTTTTTAAATACCTTGAGTCAGTTTAGAGCAAAGCAATTTATACTTTGCCTGTGTGAAACACAGTTCCATGAATGAGCTGAAGTGTGATTAGTATTTGGAAACTGTGTGTCAGTTGCCTTTTTTTTTCCCAGATATAAGTTCAGTAATCTCTGTATTTTGCTGGAAGTACTTGCTCCAGATGAAGTATCATAGTAATTTGTAGTTTGCCTCCAACTTGGAAAGTATTATTTTAGTCTCATAGGGGAAAAGAAAAATGAAATCTTTTTATACCTTGCTCCCCTAAAATACATGAACCCAAGGTTTTACGTTTGTTCTTACTAAGAAGGATGTATTCTGAAAAAGCTAGAACAAGTAACTGTAGCTAGAAAGGGAAAAAAAAAAGGTCCTTGTGTTTTTAAATCATCTTTACAATCACCAGCATAAGGCTGAAAGCTATTAAACAACTGGTGTTTCCAGGCTAGCACTGATCGCTGATGTAAAACACAGCCCATGGAGACCTGGTGAATTAGTCCTTGAGTCACCTTTCTGACCTTAGTGGTCTCTAAAGGGTTTTGCTAAGTTCTGCTGTAAACAGTGAACTGCTGGAAGTTAAAGTAGCTTAATTTTGAGAATGATGAAGCTTTCTTTCAAGGGGAAAAACGCTGATATCTCTAAAGGGAAGGTACACAGACCCTGAGTACTTCAGTAGTATCACACCACAGGGCACTAAATATGAAATATTTTTACTGTTGAACTGAAATGGATGATCAGCAATGGCAGGATTCCTATTAGGGCAAAGGGGTACAGTTAGGCTGCAGCTGCCTGCAGGACAGGAGCTTGTGCTGTTAGCCAGGGAGGGAGCAGATCCTGACTGGAATCCTTCACCTTTCATGGATCAGCAGTTCAATGCTTTCCTTGTTTAAAGGAGAACGTTGCTCAGCATCTGCTGAGAGGGAAACATGAATCTCTTCAAGCCTTAACAGTGGCTGAAACACACAGTACTGTAAGATGCACTGCCAGCATATTTGGTATTTTAAGATAAATTATAGTTTTTCCTTAGAGATCAAATTCTAGTATTGAAATTGTCTTACTGTAACCAGTTTACTCTTGTGTTGTTTTGGAAACTGAATCCTAGTGCTCATGTTTCATGCTGAACACTGCACTGGAAAGCTGTCATCTTCACTTTCCATAAGGTATTGTTTGTGATGGTCAGTTTATACTTCTGCCTTGTGGACTTCACACCTGCAGGCATTGCCATGAGCCCACTCCTGTAGCCAAACCAACTTGTACTTTCCTTCCATGTTCATTGACCTGCCACTCAGAATGGTGGATGTAGTAATACCCACTGGACTGCTAGAGATTGGGTTTAAAACTTGCTGCTATCTTTGGAAACCTGATATGGGTCATGTTAATTGTGCCTTTCATCACTGTTTCTTCTGTGTGCCAGAGTTGTCCATGTATATTTGAAGTAGTCACTAAAGTAAACCTGTTCTCACAATCTCATCAATCTCCTCACAAGGAGAGGACAGATCTGTATCTAGAGACAGCTGTTGCTTTACCATCGCAACACTATTAAGATCTGTACTTTTACACAGTCCCAAGGCAAGGTATTCCAATATTACTCTTCAAGAAAACTGCTTTTTGGTGTCACTTAAACCCCTCATAATGTAGAGCTTATGCCAGTATGTGCAAAGTATCTGCAGTAAGAGTTATGCTACATAGACTTGTTGCAGTTAAATTTAAGCTACAGAAATGTACAAGTAACTTGTTTTTAGGAATGTACTGCGAAAGTATTTGAACAAAATTGCTACCATGTTTACTGTTGTAAATATTTTAATAAAAAAGGATACTTCAAACTTTTTTACACAATTATCTACAATAAAGAGAAATTTACAACCATTTACAAAATGTTCTTAATTTTTTCTTTACTGTCAAAATGGCTAAGGTAGAAACAAAATAAACATTAGATACATGAAGTCCTAGTTTTATTTCACTCTGTATTTATAGAAGGAACAAAGCATCTTGGTGAAGTTCCATCCACATGCTAATGAGATCAAATAGAGCATGATGAGAAGTGCAAATGGATACAAAAGAATAGCTGTGTTCTTCAAAAAGGGCAATGCTGAAACAGAAGCAATATTGAAGCAAGTATAAAGTAGTGCTCTTTAAAAATGGTGCTTCATGTAGAGTAGCCTTGGGGCAAGGCAGCAATAAAAAATAGTTCTGCTCTGCTGTCTTCCTCAGACATCTCTGCCCTACTAGCCCTACAGTTATCTCAAAATGCCTTGGGGAACTGTTTTACCTAAAACTACGGTCTTAAATTCATTACAAAATTTTTATCTAATGCAAACATCTTCAAGTGGATTTACAGAGGAACAAGAAAACTGAGTTGTGGTGCTAGAGGTCTAATACAAGAGGGGAATTTGGTGAGGTGGAGAATATAAATTCTTTGGCTAAGATGTCCACCCAGCTGAAAATATGGACTGGAACATTTCTATCAGACTTCATTTACCTCAAAGAAAGAATTACTTCAACATGCAGCTAAGCCTCTGCTTTACAAATAATATGCTAAGATCAAACTAATAGCCTGAAAACATGCTTCTCTTTTTAGTAAAACAAATACAAAAGAAGTTGATGTTACTCACCACTGTATCCTAGGAATGTCACGTAGATGTAATAGCCAATTGCAATCAGCCATAATGTATTCCCCACAAAATACCCAATGACAGAATCAGATATGATGACATCTGCAAGAGATAACTGCTCTCAGCTGTTTTGATAGTGCACCATTTTGAAGCAGAGAGCTCAAAGTATTCTACTTACAGTTGATGAAGAACAGCTGGATAAAATGCAGGATGACTAGAAGAGGGTAGAAAGCATTCAGATGTACATCAAAGGCATAGCCCCACTCCACATCATAATCTCTGTTCTGCTGCTTCACCAAGTACTTATTTGAAATGAACCTACATGAAAAGATATTTGAGACTGTTGTTAATATGAATCTATAAAGCTGACTGACAAAACATAGGTTTGATGTAGTAAGTCATTTGTGATCCCTACTGTCCACCACAAAGTTTCTGCTATCTGGGAATAAAAACATGCAAGAATCATGCAGACCAGACTATTGTTAAAATGGTTCTGTTAAAACTGTCATCACACCCCTTGCATGCTACAGGCAGCTGAAATACCCTGCGGGTAATACAGAAACAAAACTTCTTTATAAAGAAGAGATCAGTGCTACAATTTATCAGTGCAGTCACAAGCTTCCACTTCTCTCTGTACACAGAGGGAGGTGACTTCAGTGAAGTGCTCCTACAGGATTAGCACACCCTCACACAGAGATGGTTTATTTCATCTCTACAGAACTGACGCACTGCAAGGACGGGAGGAGGCCAAGAGAGTGTCCATCACATGTGCCCATTAATACTGAAAAGATGTGCAAATGCAATGTGCTGGTATTACAGGCTACTGAATGAGCCTCAAGGCTCTTTCCTTCAGCTTAAGCTCTGCTGACATCACAATATTTATCCCATTTAGAAGAGGAACAAGAAGTCAATATATTCTCAGAAATAAGAGACCAGAGTTTTCATGGACGCTTCCTCTGACCTACTCTTTGTGCCAAAGGTGGGGTTGCAAAGAGGCAGAGCCTGGGTGCAAGGTGAGAAGAGGTGAGGCAAGAAGAGTTTAGACTCATTAGGAATGGGGGGAGCTTTTGGGAAAAAAGGTGAGCCTGCACTGGCAGAAGGGACCTGAACCAAACTCAAGCCAGGTGACTGGTATTAAGGCCTGCAGGAAGCTGACTAAAAGACAGAGGAAAACCAGCAGATGCTGAAGTCTTCCTGCCTTAGGAGACTGCATCCTGAAGCACAAGTTGCTGGAGGATGGGGGCAGGGAGCATTGCTGTAAGTTCTATCCCAAGCAATTTATGGATTGCTGTCCCACATAGGAGCATAGGTCAGGTGGACCTTTCCTCTATCAGCTACATTTCTTTTATGTACCTCACTCTCAATTTTGCAATTACAAGCAGGAGTTCCTGAGGCCACTGCCAGGATTTATCCCTTTTCCAATCATCATCACTTTAAGATGTCAGCTCCATCCCTAAGAACTTTTAAATGCCCTTACTTTCTTAAGTTCTTTGTAAAATAAAAATGCTTTCTTTGCTACCCTCCCCTTGCTGCAGCACAGAAACAGTGGCTTCCCATCATTTCATGGTTCTCTCACTGCTGCAGGACACATCTATGGTGCTGATGAGACCTGGAATGTAAAATGACCTGCTCCTGCCTCTCTACTTCTGCAAGTCTCTGGACAGTAGAGGATAAAACTGGCAGCACCTACCAACAAAGCAAAAAAGGGGCCAAGCACAAGACAGAAGTAGTGGCCCTACCTACAATCTCCAGCAAGAAGCACAGGCCAAGTGCACATTGCTTAAACAGAATCATCCTCAGGCTTACACTACTTGACTTTTTCATTCCTTATTTTGATTGAACAGCTTTTTCTTTCTTTAATCACCTTTGGTTTTTTTTTTTTTTTGGGGCATTACTGCTGAACATTAACCCGCTCAAGAAGAAAGAAAAAAAAGCTGGAATGTTCATCATAATACAGACCTTCTGACCATTTAACTTTGTAGGACATAGTAAAGAAAGAGATGTATTCTTTTTTTAAGGTGTAATTTTGAAACAATTACTACAACAGCATAAAACCTATAGTCAACACTTGAGTGTAAGTTTACCCCAAACAAAGAACCAAGGGTCTCACAAACAGCAGAGGACTCTCTGTGTCTGAATAGCAATACTGAACTTGGCTTCAGAAATCACTACTTACCACATCAGAGTTGCAATCAGAAGCCCAACGCCTACGCAGTCTATGAATACAACCCAAAGTAGCAGTTTTATTGTTTCAAAAAAACCCATGTCCAACACAAATCCAAATCCTACAGTAGACACTGAAAGCAGAGAGAGATCATTAAAGTCAGCTGTGGAAATGAACATATGAGATCTTAAACTGATGGAGTTTTTTTAAGTATCCTGTTATGAAATCTCAAGTTTCCTTTTTATTTTTCCCCCAAGATTTTCAGTCCAACAGCTTAGTTTTTTTCCACCAAAACCAAGGCATAATGCAATTTATTCATAATATGAACATTCATCTGTACTTGGGTCTAATTGTAATGGTCCATCCAAACTATTTTTTTAAAAAATTCAGACAATGCTACAATAGAACATTGTTTTATAAAAGCTCCTTGTTAACCCAAACCACATGCGTAATTCTATTTAAAAGTTTTTATATTACAAACAACAATACACTGTTTAATAGAAGGCAACTGAGACAGTACTGAACTTGCAATTCAGTCATTTCTATTAGCCACTTTTTTATAGCTTAATTCTGCAATATACAGAATCTCACCAGGATGTTTATGGTAAAAACAGTGTTTTATCCATAATATTCAGGTAAACCAAATATTCAGTATTTTTTAACAAAAACACTGACGTCTGGCAGAGGGCTTTCTTACTGTCTGTAAAGTTACAGTGACCTATGCAGTTTAAAATGCAATGGAAAATGAGTTGCAACGGAGAGATCAATTCGAGACTACTGAGTAGTAATTAAGCTTACTCTGATTTCTACTTCCTACCTTAACTTCAAAAAGGCTAGACCTTTTTCTTCTGTTCTACTTGGATTAAAAGATCATCCATACAGATTGGTCCTTTTTGTGTGTGTTATTAGAAGGAAAATAAACATTCATCCCTAAACTTTCCCTCCCTCGTCCTCATGCTGTCTGTTCTCCCGCACTCACCACAGAGCCAGATACTGAGCAGCACTAGGAAAGCAGGATCATCTCTCGCCCACTGGTCCTTTGTCTGTTTTCTGTAGTGAAAGTTCCTGTAAACCCTCTGTGGTGAAGTGAACAGGTAAAGCATCTGCCAAAGCGCAAACTCAAAGTCCATCTGTCGGAAGTGGAAGAGCCTCCGGAGGTACTTGTAGCGTTTCGCTCCGGCCGTGTGCCTCGCAGCATCTCTGGGGCTCAGCACACCATTGCCCTGGCTCCCAGAATTAACCAACGTGGTTGGCAGCATCTTGCTAAAGAGAGAATTTCAAAAGATGTATTTGCTTTTGCACACAATACGGGGTACAAATAAAATAATGTGATGCAGGCCACGGCTGTGATGCTGAAGTGACAAAAACTGAGCACAAGCATAAACAATGACATTTGCTGGAGCAAGTCCAGAGGAGGCCATGGAGTTGGTAAGAGGGCTGGAGAACCTCATGAAGACAGGCCAGAAAGTTGGAGCAGTTCAGCCTGAAGAAGAGAAGGTTGCTTGGAGGCCTCCTAGCGCCCCCCAATATCTGAAGAGGGAAAACAGGGAAGCTGGGACACTTCATCAGGAACTGCAGTGACAGGACAAGGAGTAACGGGTACAAACTGAAACAGGGGAAATTTAGGCTAGATACAAGGAAGAAATTCTTTACTTGGATGGTGGTGAGGCACGGGAACAGGTTGCC
>VYXD01008566.1:74593-114791 GCA_013397195.1 Hylia prasina | reverse complement strand
CCGAACCGTGCCGGGCTGCGGCGGTGCGCGTAAACAGCGTGTGAGGAGGGTACGGCGCGTAAACAGCCGCCTCCGGGGGGGACGCGGCAGCGAGACATCGAGCACAAGGGTGATGTTTAACCTCCCCTAATTTATTACAGGCCGGGTTTCGCGATTCCTTTCCCATGTTGAGAAGCCTTAAAAGGAAGCAGATTGTGTGTTTAGTTTGGTGCATATTTCAGATTTTTGTCCGTTTATTGAGCTGGAATATTGTTGTGAAATATGGTAGAAATGCCTTTGCAGTACCGATGCACCATCATCCGTCATATGTGGGTTTGGCAGAGCAGCATTAAGAATGAACTTGAAGCTTTATCCCAGTGGCATACATTCCCCCCGTAGCATGAGTAAAGTCAGTATATGCTGGTCAGAGCCCGGCTTGGACTGCAGAGACACTAGAGGGGCTTTTGCCTGGGTGGTCCAGCATGGTGTTGACAGAGGCTCTCCATCCGCAGGTCGATATCGTCCTTCTGCAGAAGCCTCTGGTGTTGAGCTTGTCTAGGCTGGCAGTAGAACCCAGCGGGAGGGACTTTCTGGGTTACTTCTTAAGCAAGAGGGAGAGACTCATCTTTGTCTCTGCCCTCAAACTCTAAAAAACCCTGTTGTGGTGCAAACAAGATTACTTTGCAGTTTCCCACTGCAGAGCAACTCTTTGCTAATGCTTTTCACAAAAGCTCTTAATTAAAAGCTTATTAAGTTTTTCTTCCTGCTTCTGAAGATCTTAATTCAGTGGGCTGCCTTGCTTCTAGGAACTCAAGGAATGCAATATCTTGCCAATTTTTTCACAAGTCTCTCTGACTCTCTATGCAAATGTTAGGTGGGAGCAAATGGTAGGGGGGGCATGTGTATTTTTGGCAGGAACTTGACATTCAGTGTTCTTAAATTTAGAAGTTCTGGCACTTTCAAAGTTTGAGTTGCATGTGACCTCTTTTACTCACTGTTCCCTGCTGCAGTACTAAGTTGATAGCAAATCATGATTTCAGGGCTGTTTTCAAGTATCTGTGTCTAGGCTGTACATATTCTGCTAGATATATGACAACTTTGCCTCTGATTTAATTTGTTTTTAATGAGCTAATTTTAACTTAATTTATAGTGGGTGGTAGCTTGTAGGGAGCCCTGGAGAAACAAAGAACCCTGCCACAGTGTGGCAAAAGAGCCGTATGATCTTCAGAGGATGCTGGGCTCCCTTACTGAAGACAGTGATGATGCCTCTGCAGAAACTTGCTTACTTTACGTGTGTCTCACTTGCTGTCAGCTGAGACTGAAGGCTGTACCCCTTCCCAGGTAACAAAATTTTCAGTCTTAAGATCTCAGATATACTGAGGGTTAGATGTCATTAGTCACGGCTTAGATCTGTTCAAGTCCAGTCTGATTGTACAGATACCCTAATTAATGGAAGTTCTCCCTTTGGAGTGAACTGACTGCTAGGAGAAATGACTGCTTTGTTTCCTATATGTTCTCGTTCCTCAGTCTCTGTATTATTTTACTAGAATTAGGAAGGAAAATGAGAAGGCCAAGGATCCCCTTTCAGTTCTTGTTTCCTTGTTATGATTTAATTCAGGCTTCTGGGCTGTGCTCTGCAACAGCAAATTTTAATTGTCTAATTGCTAGTGCATAAGATTGTTGTATTAGAATATAACAATACCTCTTGGACCCCCTTTGTTGGAAAAAGTTCCCCATTTTTTGACTGCATATGAAGAGCAATTGCCTTGCTTGGAGATGAACGTTGAAACCTCTGCGTGTTGGATTTGAGGAGAGATGGAAGATCAAATAACACAGGCAGCACAGCTCAGAGCTCTTACATGCTCTTTGCTTCTGCTTGCCACTTCCCCTCCTGTTTCTTGTCTGACAAACTGAATTTCCTCTCCATTGTTGGATTATCTACCTAAATATTAAACAGACATCCTTTGCAGAAACATTGTTGGGAAATGTTGTTGACCTTGGAAGAAGAAAGCTTTAGGGTGTATCTACTTCATGCGCATCTGTCAGACAGATAGGCATAGCCTCAATCACACCTCTTGCTGCTTTATCTAATATGATAAGTTCTTTCCCACAGATGAAGTTGATTCCTCTGGCTCTTAGAAGGAGGCATTTCCCTTTTCTGCTTCACAGGCACCTCCTTCTACCACTGCTGTCCTTCCTTTGCTTCCTATATTCTGTTCTCTGTAGTGCTTTGCTTACTGTGGGAGGTGTCGCTACAGACTGGTGACACGTGAGGCAAAACCAAGCAACAATCAAGACAAAGCAGGTTGAGAATGAAGAGCAAATCAAGTGAAGGACAGAAGATGACAAGAACATTGTAAATTAAGGACATGACTGAGAGGAGGGCGTGTGTCTTGACTGTACAGGGGAGTGGTAGGGTCATAGTCAGTCTTTGTGATTTGTGTCATACACGATAAGGGAGGTGTACAGGAGATAAGGCAGACACTCCAGGCTTTCCTGGCACTTACTTCTCTATTTCCCTGTAACATAAACTGGGGTTAAGGACCTTGCATGAACCAACACAGGTGGACATTGTGCTTATGTCAGCCCATCGATCCACCTACTTTTGTGTCTTGCAGAGGAAAGGCAGGTGCCAATACTACAGAAATGTGTTAGCACTTCCTGAAAACAGCATTTCAAGCTTTCAATGAAGTATATTCACTCACCAAGAAGGCTGCTTCTGGACTTCTACTGAGTGTGAAATTCTTGAATTTATGGTAATTTTACTAAATATGCAATAAATAGTGAACTGGGAAATTAAAGTACCTAGGTACATTCTAACTTAGCTAAAACCGTCCTGCTGATATATAATAATGTAGTTTCCCCCCAAATTTCCAGGCAAGTTGAGATCTTTAAGTGAAGTTGACTTTCTGTGAAGAAAGAAGTTGACTTTAGGTGAAGGAGACTTTCTGTCCAGCTTGTAGTATGTGACCAAGGACTTCTTTGCAGTAGAAGTTTGTAAATGTGCATAAATATTCACTAAGAGTACTCATTATGTACAGCAGTGAGATATTGCTAAGACCTTGTATGAAACCAGCAGGATATTTTCAAAAAGACATTGACATTCTTGAGCTGTTATGTTTAGACCTGGCCCACTTGTTCCCTTCAATTTTCTTGTATATCTCACTAATGTCTGCATCTTGTTTGTGCATTTGCTGCTGTGGTGTGCTGACAGAGAAGCCTGTTGTGTGTGAGTTGCTTCTCTCTAAATACAGCTGTGTTCTTCCAGTTCATTGCAGGCAGAGCAGATCTTGTGAAGGAGGTAACCAAGGGAATAGCTTAGGAGAAAAGGAGTGTGGATATAGAGGAGGGATGTGAAGGGAAATGAGTGTAGAGGATAAGACAGATAGTGATAGAAAAATTCATCCAGTATGCTTCTCATCAAGGTTTTGTAGCATTTGCCAGTGGAGCACTTTGGAACTGTAATTTCTGAAAAAAAAACTCTTGAAGTACTCCAAACCTGTAGCTCTAGCTGGGGTGTGCTGGGGGCAGGGGCTGGGCTTTATAGCTGGACTTCCCTGCCAGATGCATCCTGAATCTGAGCATGTGGGAAGCAAGTTGGGCTGTGTCACTCTGAGTGAGAACCCGCAGAGGCCTGGTACAAGGTTTGTGTGCTGCTAATTCCCATTGCTAGGTAAGATGTTTAAGAGCTGTTGGGGTCATCAGCTCTCACAAACACGGGTATTTTAGTCTTCCTTAACAAAATTATATGTTACCAGGCATCTAACCTTTTAGAAGAAAAATTATTCTTCCCACCATATGACTAATTATAGGAAACATGTATGTATAGATGTCACAAATCTTTGGAAACAGCACAATTCAATTCCTTGGGGCACTTTCTAGTTAACTTACTGCAATGTTGCAAACTGTGCAGAATCCTGCAACTATAATCAGTTCCTGTGAATACCTCTGCAAATGCTCAGTTCCCTCCTTTTATACAAGGCTGAGAAGCTCAGGTTAACTCCGTGCTTGAAAAACTGTTTTACCTGGCTCTACCCTGTTGTATCACTGAGTTTTCTCTAACTTCTTCCAGCAAAATGAAATGTGATTAGAAAGAATTTTATCCCTGGAATTTCTCCTTGCCATGAGTAGAACAAGTCTCTGAGGTGGAAATTACAGCTCGGAGTGGAGACACGGAGATTTGCTGAGAATTTGTTCTTCCACTCATTCTCTGTTGTTATATCTATTGTGTTGAAATGCAGTGCTAGGTTTACTGCTAAGGTTAGACCTTTCTATAATTCTGGTTTGTGTTTGCTTAAGTCTCAACCCTTGGCAGTCTGAAGCCTGGATTCAGGCTTAAGAATTTTTAAACAATTGTCCAGTCTTTAAGAGTTATAATAAGACTTCAGAGCGAAATGGCTTTGTATCAGGTATTTTAAAAATACTTGGCCTGCTTGGAGTCTCTTCTGTTCTTTTTCCAGCTCTTTCTCTACATTTTCTCTGTGATGATGAGTGTTAAGAGAATAATTTTTCATAGTTTGCTAAGCCTCTAGTTTTTCACAGTGCTCTCTCAAACACCAACTTGCTGGGGGGTGGGTGTGTTTGTGATGCGCTGAATACAGTAGGTATTGATCTCTAAAAATCTCTAAAGATTTAAATTTTTTTTTAGTTTTTCCCCTTACCCACCTACATTTTGCCTTGCCACTAACAATTCTTTCAATCATATAGCTGCTTTTTACATTCATTAGGCTGGAAACTACTGCCTCCCACAGCAGGGCAGGTGGAACGAAATGTGTCCGTACGCTTCAGCAACTTCAGTGCAAAGTTCAGCAGCTTAATTTAAACTGTTGGCTTGACATTTCTGAAAAGTGTTCACTTGATCTGGTCCATTGACTTTGCTTGGGAGGCTGTAAACTTGATCAGCAGTGTGGTAATATCTTCAGTCACCAGAGCTACTTGCCAAGCCATTTTTTTGTGTGCCATTTAGTGCCATTTTTTTGTTATATCTTTTACTATGAAGTTCTAAGTGCTAGTGCACTGTTAATTCTGATAACCATTCTGTAAATATTAAAACTTACTGAACATTGCATAATTTCTTTTAAAAACAGTTCTCAGATGTTGTCTTGTGGAAGATATACATAAAATGTAAAATCTGGGATAAGTCTTTCTGTCCAGGTCCAGAAGTCTGTAGAGCATTTCTCAGAATTTCCATTTTTGAGAATGGACATTATCTGCACAAGAGAATCATCTCATGGTTATCTTACCCCTTCCAGGTTTTATGGATCACTTTTTAAAGTTCAAAATTGTAGGGTATCACACAGACAGTTACAACAATAATTAACATACTAGTAGATGATAATATCAGTAGAAAAAAAAAATATGTATATGTTTAAAAGTTGGTGTCACAGCTAGAAGCTGGAAGCTTTTGGCCTGTGACTCTTAAGTCCCTGTGGACTCACGAACTTACTTTGTTGTCCAGTCACATATTTCTTATGAACATGGATGAACATGGTCCTCAAGGTTTTCCAGTGATCATAACTTCTACTCCCAAAGTGTGGGTGGACCATCCATCATTAATTCAGAGACTGGGAGAAGTGTTTGGAACTGGTTCCCTGCCAAATGGAAAGCAATGCTGCTTCATATAAACGTGACAGTTCAGAGGCATGAATACAGCATTTTAAGCTGCAAATGACCCACACTGCTGTCAAAATAGCTGTCTTAAAAGAGCAATCTATGTAACCACAGTTTGGCCTTGTGGATTTCAATTATGCTAAATCTTCGGTTAGATGATCTACTTTTCTCTTGTTGTATTTAGTGCACAGGAGGGGTCTAATCTGGGGATGAACTGTTCAGTAAAGACCATCAATGCGTGTAACAGCTTTATTTGTTGCAGAAATTGGAAGTTGTACAGCCATCAAAGCAAGAGATTAAGGGAGGAGGAGGACAAAATTGTTTTTTTTAAGTGAGAGCTGCATCCTTCCAGAGGTCAGTGACACAACCCTACCACTCCTCAGAGTTTCTGCGTGGTGCAAGGCAAGTCTCTGAAATTTTCCTTTTGCTATTGGTCAGCGCAATATTTCTCAGATTTTGTGTGCCCAATTTAAGATGTGGTTTCAGTTTCATAGAACATCTAAGCCCTCCCATCTACTACTGCATATGTTCTGTAAAAGGCTGTATACTTCCAGTGTTGAATCATGGGGTGTCTTGAGTTGGGCACCCAAGTTAGTTGGTACTTGATTCTTTCTGCAAAAGCTGGGTGGTTCTCCCTTGAAATCTGTGTCCAGTATGTCTCCCATTCCCAGAGATGATTCCCAGCCTCCTTGCGCTAATTTAGACTGCTCCCCTTGGTTTTCCTCCTTATGCTGCTTGTCCCATCTCTTTGGTCTGCCCATTTTTGACTATTTCCCAGCTCTTTACTGCAATGATTCCTCTCAGCCAAGTTGGTTCTGACTTTATTTCTACCTCCAAACATCAGTCCTAGTCTTCTGACAACTTGCCAGTATTGCTCTTCAGTTACTTCTGCTCCTTTGGTTTGGCCATTTTTACCTATTTCAAATTTTTGCATTTGGTATTTTTTTCTTATCCCTGAAGGCTTGTCATAGAAGTACAGGTTTTGTTGGCCAAGTTCAATATTTAGCCAAACTGTTGAATGATTATTATAAGGAAGTGTCTTCTGAACCCCTTGGGGTGCCTGTAAGGCAGTACATGTGCAGCTGTTACCTGTGGGAATCTAGAGTACTCATTCTTTTGGTGTCCCTGGAGATTTTAGTTGTGAATTAACCTCTATTGGATCTGTGTTTACTGTGACTTTTGAAAGGATTAGAATAGAAAGGGAAGACTGACGGTTGTTTTTGGGGTTTTTTCATATTATGTAAAACATTTTTTCTTTAGATCTTACTCTTGGTAGCAGCTGAACTGTTTGAGCTGAAACCCTTCATTGTTCTTTAAAAACCAATCTGAGACGAACACTCAGCATGAAAAATTTCTGGGCACACACTTTGGAAAAATGTAAGCAAGTGAAAAGAATAGTCTTTTAAGAAATGGTGTTGAGCAGGTGTAGTTACAGGCACAGATGCTACTGGTCTCACCTTCTGATTGCTCCTCTTGTGCTGAACAATTAGAAAGTGCTTTACAAACTGTTCATTCACTTCATGGGAGCCTGTGTATCTCAGCTGTTGTTCAGTGGCATGGCAGTGTAAAGTTTGACATGCAGTGGCTTATAAGAGGTTGTTAAAATAGTGTGGGACTAATGATGGCATTTAAATGACTTGGCCATTAGAAGAAAAGGGGAAATCTTGCGTTAACACTTTGCTTTCACCACTAGCAGAGATTTTCCTTCTCTTCCCGTTTAGGTAAGAATAGTGGAAATGTTGAAATGTGTCTTTGCTTTTTTGTCTAGCAAAACCCTTTCTGTTCCCAAGCAATGTCCCTTTTCTCAAACAACCATGAGGAAACATTTGTTGAGCAGTAACCCAAAATGTATGGTTGTTGCCATCTAAGTTGTCAGCATTACTTAGGGTTTTTTTAATTCAAGTAATAGACAGAGTTCACCTTACAAAGTTTGTAAGACTTGAGAAAACTACATATGCTCTGATTGAATCTTTTCTACAATATGCTTCTTTTGGCAAGAACAGATCACCCAAGAATACATGTTCCTGTTAGTTTGACCCAGTGTATATTTTAGTGAAATGACCCTTTCCAAGAAGAACTGTATTTCTGCTAGTGACTGTGGTAGCAGTGCTAGAGACACAGACATCCAGCATGAGCTATAGGTTTACAGCTTCACTTGGTCTGGAGATGGATATGGAAAAAGCCTTGTTAATTCTGTATCAGGTTCTCACTTTGTGATTGCTGTGTCATGGTGTTTTGAAATGTTCTGTACTTAATATATGAATGGCAGGTTGCAGTTCTGTGTTCCCAAGAGGCTTTCAAGCTGGAAGCAAGCAATCTTTTATGACCAGAAGTTTATATACTCTATAAAAAGAAAACACAGCAAAATACAGTCAGTCAGGAGGGGTTTCAGGAATAGCAGAATTTCAGGTGACACACAACTATTTACTATTTTTAATGGAGAGCTCCCCTTGGCATGGTTTTTGTAATTCCACTGTCCCTGGAGCTGTAGGCTTTGTTGTTTTCTCAACCATAAGGGTAACCCTAACCCCAAGTGGAGCAGTAAATGCAGCCTTTTGCAGAGGCTAAGGTTCCCAGCACGTGGGTGATACCAAGGAAGATGATGTGGAGGGAGCAATGTTGTGACAGTGACATGCTCCCCTTGGTCTGATACTTTCCATCTGAGACTTGCTGCTGAGATTTATGAATTAGAGTTTGTGATAGAGTTGGTATAATTTAAACTATGAGATCAGAGGATTGGAGGAACAAGAAATGCTAAAAATCCATCTATTTTTTTTTGCCTTTTTTGTTTATTATTTAGCATCCTGGTTAGAGAGCCCTTGAAGACACATTCCTCTAGGGAGGGTAATGTTGTGTGGCTCTGGGAGGAGAAGAGCTTCAGTTTACCTAAAATGTTGCAAGAGCTTGGGAATAAAACAAAAACAACAACAACAAAACAGTGTTACTGCTGTAAGTAGAAGGAAAAGGTGTTACTTCTATAAGTAGAAGGAAAAGGGGATTTTTTTGCAATGGCTCCTTTTTCCTCATTGCTGCAGTTATGATTCCACATTGGGATTGGACTAGAATTTGGATCAGTTGAAACAGGGAAGCTGTGAAGGTGGCAAGAGATATATACCTGAACAGAAAAGGTACTTGCAAAGCACGAGTTGAGAGGCATGGTCTGCTTGTGAAGGTTTGGCAGGATTATATATTACTTCTAGGCACATAGACTTTAAAAGACCTTGGTGTTAGTTTAGGGAGAATATAGGGAAAATATAATTTATCTGTCATTTTGATGATACTGCTGGGAAGGAGATAATGGAAGACAGTCTAGGATAGCGGCTGAAGATCAAGAGAACATAAAGAACAACAAGAAGGAAGACTTGAAAAAGAAAAAAAAGAAATCACCAAAACAACCCTCTAAAAAGATTAAAAAAAGAAAAAGAAAGGAAGGGGAACTATGAACTCTGAGGGAATTTTGGTATTAGGGAATTAACAGAATTAGCAGTCAGAAAGTGAAAGTACACAGAAGTTTAGAAGTTGGGAGATTTGCATTTCTCAGAAAGAAAATGAAAGGAGAAGCAGCCCTCTGCACAATAAATTTTAAAAATACTGAAATGATGTTTTAAAGGAGTATCTTCAAGGTACTGTGTGAATTAGAAGGTCCAGTACAGAGGCTGTGTAGAATTTTTAAGTGAATTTGCTGTACTTCCAAAAACAGCCCGCTAAAGTATAAAAGGAAGAAAGAAAACTTAGAACTGAAGCGTAAGGTTCCCATATTGACTACTATAGATTCCTAAATTTGAAGAAAACCATTAATTGTAGCTAAAGATTATAAAAATAATATTTCAGTTTACACGGTTATCCAAAAATATTCTCAGCTACTTTGATTTTAGTGATGATTACTAATATGAAAACTTCTTTAATGGCTACCCTGTGGGTAGAAAGAAGTATGCAAATGTAATTAATTTCCAGAGAGGAAGAAAAATGACTTAAAAATAAAACCATGGTTGATAGTTGACTATGTCTTCAACAAGACATTGATACCAAGGAAATGGTTTGTTATATTGTCAGTAACTCTGCATTCTGGATCTCATCTTTCCTGTTTCCATCAGCTGCAAGATACATACCACTTTCTACTCTTTTGGTCTAAATGAACAGCTTTTTACTTCTCACAGGGTGCTTGGTTAGGCTGTTTGTCAAGGTGAAACACTTGGTTTGGTGTGTTACTGAAATGTTGGCTTGTAATCCTTCCTGTCAGGTAGCTCTGAGTGCCATGGCATACGGAATATAAAGGTTTGGGGTTTTTTTCCTACTGAACCAAAGGTAAGGAACGTCCCACAGGAAACAAACAGTTCCATCCTCCTGGAGGCTAGGCAGCATGAGAGTTGGTTCTAGTCAGCCTCTCTCTCTGAAGACCTGCTTCCTGGCCTTCCCAAAGGCTAAGCCTTCCCAAGCTGTCACCTGGAAGTCAGTCCCCTTCCCCATCCCATCTCCTGCCTCCCTGTTTACCTTTGAACAGCTGTTGTACCCTTTTACAAGGTGAATGGGTGTGTGTTTAAAGGGTTTGGTTAACAGTGTTTGAATGCATTGTGCAGGTGGGTAACTTAGGGAAAAGCATTTTTTTTCTAGTTTGCTTTGTTTATGGAGATACTTTGTAATAGTCTTACATTTATCTGAGATTATTGCTTGCTGACGAGAGTGGAGTAATAAAAGTGTGCAGGATATATTTGTGCTCTCCAGCTCTCCAGTTGTGCTGTGTGTGGCTGGAAATAATCTGGGTGTAGACCTGGTTTTCTCCTAAATGACGTGTTGCACACAGCTGAGAGCAGGCGCTGTGAGTAAGGTAGTGGGGGGGTAGGGTGAAAGGGAGGTTGAAAAGGAAGATAAAGCTACCTGTTTCCTTGTTATCATAGCATAGTTTTGTTGGGTGTTTTACATGGTTTTGGGAAATCATTTGAATATTCTTCAATAACATTTAGTGAAGTTTTTTGGGAGGAAATGCAACTGCACCTCTATCTGTATATAGAATGTGCTTATATTTACCAAAATACCAGCACAGTTGATAACGCTTCTCTTTTTCTGGCAGCCCAGCTAAAGCCATTTTCCATGTTGCCTTTCAGGCATGTCCTGCTCTTTTATGTCTGATTTTTACACAAAGAAACTCTACCATATGCTGTTCAGACCTGTTATTTTGTGTCTGTGTGCTTCAAATGCTTAAAAATGTCCCTTCCCAGAGACCTCCTGTCACATTCACATTTGAAAGTGATATTTTGGTACTGATGAGTGTGTATGACATCGCATTTATTGCATACTGAATTCCTCTGCAGCACTCAGCATTGGGTGCTATCAGGGGTGGAAATGAAGGCAGAGTTTAGGCTTAAGAGGGATGTTCCTGGCAGTAATGATCAGTGTGGAAATCCTTGAAATAGTAGACATAATGGGTAAACTTGGTAAGATGAGTGGTAGGGAAGCAGTCTCCTCTCTGAACAAGAGGGGCATTAAGCTGGAGTGGGAGCAATGTGATGCCCCCATGAAAATGATTTTTACTGGAAAACATGGCGGTGGGTGATGAGAGGGACATGCAACATATTGGAAGGCTTTGGAAATATGATACTATCATTTGTTTGGGCTGTCAGGCTGACTGGCCTATTTTTCCTCTGGAAAGGATTTGCTCACAACTGTGTGAAAATCCTACAAACGAAGGCATAGACCCATGTAGCAGCAATAGTCTACCTGTTGGAGCTGGAATTTCTCTGGCATATCTGCTTGAATCTGAGATCTCTTGCTGTTTGACCTCCAGGCTTTAACTGAATTTCCATATTCAGAGCACTAGATGTTGACTTTCAGACGGAAGTGGAGACAAGTTCTATCATAAAGAGTCACAGAAAATCTGCTGCTGTCTGCACCTTCACTTTGCTGATAACAAAGCTTTTAATATCAAGCTCTTAATTAACTTGATACCCTGCTTCCATTTCTTGGTGCCAGAAGAGTGCTGGAAGTAAAGTGGATTTGCTCCTGTCATTGGAGAACTGATTTCGGGCAAAGTTAAAAGGAAAGAGAAGGTGTGGGGGAGAAACATTGTTGCAATTTGATAACATATTTAAATAATTATTAAGAAGGTGTTTTGTGTCAAAATCAATCGTCCTCTATATTTTTATAGACGTCTTAGTTTTTAATTTGTTGTTAATGTAAAATGCAGCATTTGAGATGACATTGCACAGAGTGTCTATTTTTAATCCTGGAGTTTTATCCTCTCAGGAACAGGGTATTTGCTTAATCATACCCATTTGGATCTCATCTTCTTCTTTTCCCACCCATCTTTTTCACCCATAGTTCAAATGGCTGGCTGAATATCTGTTCTATGGATGCATCAGCATGAAATTTTGCAGATGACCACCTGTCTTAGTGCATGTGAAGCTGTGATCACAGTTTTCTAAACAGTGCCAGAGATGCTGAATTATGTTTGCAGTATTGCCAAATCACTTTAATCAGTCTTGACTGAAAAAAAAAAGATGGCATAAATCCCAGATTACTAATGTGCTTCTGTGAGTCATTAGCAGTGGTTATGTAGATGTGATTGCAAAAGATCGTTTTTAGCAGCACAAATGGGCCAGGGCAGGCCAATAAGGGAACTGCTATGGTGTAGCTTAGGTAGAGCCATTTTTATGTTTTTGGACATGTAGGAGAAGAAACTTCTCATGTATTTTGCTCAACATATTACTTCATAGCTGGGATCTGAACTGCCATGCTATGATATCTATTAATCAGACATGACAGGAATGTCTGTTGTGTTATATGATTGTTTCTGCATAAAGTAAACACACATCCTGTGCTCTGACTTTGGGAAAGTTCTGTATTTCTGTGTGTTTTTATTTTGGTGTGCTGTAAAACTCTGTTTCATTTCACATGGTAAATTTGCTTAGATTTTTCTTTTCCCTAGACAATTCTAAATGTAATTAAGTGTATTGCACTGTATGATGTGATTTCTCTCTTGCTTTCTTTCAACCATCATCCCTTTTTAAGTAAAGAAAACAAATCCCACAAAACTAATTTTGTATTTTTGGATTCCCACATCTATTTATGGCTACTTGCATCGTGGGGAAAAATGCAACACAACTCACAGGAGGGTGACATAAAAGGCTAAATGTGGCTGTTGACTGCTGAGAGTTCCAGTCCTTTTAGAATACCCCAAGAAACAGTATAAGCAGAAACTTCACGAATAGTTCTTCAGGTTTTGTTTATGTTTGGGTACAACTCACCACTTGGTTTAGAATGTACAGGCCTTGCTTTCCTTTGTTGTCACCTGTTTTTCCAAGGGATCGCTGATGGAAGGGGTGAGTGGCCACGGGTGGACATAGCCCAGAGAGATGTGAAGTGTAATGCAGTTGCTGATTGTTGCAGTGCAATCAATAATGATGTTGCTTTGGAAAAAAGTATGTGTTCTTTTCCCAGGCAGGGTGAATGTAGGCTTTGAGATGGACAATTTTCTTAATGCTTGAGAAATTAAAATCAGTGCTTTCTTGTTGCTCAAGGAAAACAAAGTCTAAAAATGGAAACAACTCGTGATGGTAAATTATTTTGCTGGACAGAATTGTTGCTACCCTTGAAATTGGCTTTTAATTTCAGTGAAATAGAATACAATTGGTAGCTGTCTCTTATACAGTGTTATTCAGGAGCTCTCCAAAAACAATGAAAAAACCAATCAAAATATTATGTTGGGTTTTTTATATTTTTGACATACTGGCCACTTTCTGCTTTCAATATGACCTAATAATGACAAATTTGCTTGACATAAAATTATTTGAACATACATTCATTTTTTTTGGCTATGGGCACAGAGACCTAAGTGAGACATCTGTAGATGGTTCTCTGCTCAGAAAAGGTGTTTGTCTATGTATCTGTAGGTGAGAAATATTTGCAAGTACACAAACTTACATATGCATGTCAGTTCCATATACACAGAAACTCTTAAATTTGGCTGTACAGGATGTTTATTCAGGTAACTACAGTCAACAGAAACTTCTGTAGGTAACAGAAGATAGGATGAAAAGATGTAATATTTTTCAGAGGTTTGGGGAGGTGATCCCTTTAAAAAAAATATTTTAAGTTCTGTTCTGTTGCAGGAGCATAAGTAGATTGCAATGTGCAAATGGAGTTCATGATGATAAGTATACAGAGAATGAAGAATGCACAAACCCATCGTCTCTGCTTATGATACCTGCCAGGACTCCACCTGAGGAAGTCTTTGTTCTTGGCAGTTGGCGTCATTAAAAACTGTGAAAGCCAGACACTAAATTGGTCAGAACAGACCTTTTACATTCTGGCTCTTTTCCTCTCTTTATGGTCTGACTTGTCTCCTCCTCTGACATCAGTGGGTGTTGGATCAAACCTTTACTTCTGTGAAAGTCGTATAGACTGGAGAGATCATAGAATCATAGAAAGAAAAAAAATATGCTTATTTCTGTAGCAGGAGAAATAAGACTAGTTGACATAAGGAAAGGTAATAAGCAATATACAGAAAACAGAAATACTACTAGGACTAGTAGCTCTAATAGTTTTAGATGAAAAAAGTAATTCCTTTTAAATGAATGGTGTCATGTTCTGGTTCATCAACAAAACATAAAAAGTTTAGCTCTTACAGGTGTGAGTTCAGGTGGCCACCTGTTGCTTCTTTGAGGAACAGAAAAGCACAGCTTTAACTGTTGTCTCCTTTCTACTTTGCAAACCTTTGGAACTGAGAAATGATTAATTATGTAGTTAAACATAGTTTAAGCAAAGTTAAGAGTTTTCTAGGTAACTGTTGGAAATGAGCTGAAACAGGATGTGCTTGTTTGCATCAGCACTCGTGTTTTTGTCAAGGCTTTTGTAGGTGCACTTGCATTTGTCTGAGCTTCAGCGCAGTTGTCTGCACCCTGAGAGACATGAGCCTGCTGTTGGAGGTAGGATGGGAGTGAAGGGAAGCTCAGATTTTTTTTTCTGCAGGTTTTACTGGTATAACTACCACCAGTCTGGCTTGGAGTGACTTGCTGGGGCCTCTACAGGTAGGCGTGTTAGAATGTCTTGTAGCAAAGAGGTGAAAAATTATGTGATCTATTAGTTCATTCTGCTGAAGGGTTATGGGGATAACAGGTGTGAGCCAGAGGCAAGATGAGGTCTAAAGCACCAACAGATTTCATTTGGGACTTGGGGATTGTTATTTGAAGGCAACAAATTTAGTCAGAGGAACCTAAGGTCTCTGCAAATTAAACACTTTCATTTTCTTAGTGCTTTTAATTATATCACTAGAATACTTAAAGTGGTTTTCTGTATTAAGCATGAAATAAGAAAACAGTTGCTAAGAAGGATTTCTCAAGTATACATTGTAGAGTAGATGTTTTGCTGTCACTTTTGCTTATACCTGTCAAAAACCCCCAGAAATGTGGATCACAGTTGTGTTAGGTTTTGCTGCTCTCTCCTTTGGATGTGCTTATGTCCCCCCAGATTCCCTGACTTGTTTTATTCACTGCCAGATGAATTACTCCAGCCTTACACAAAGTGAAGCAATTCAGAGTTACATATAGTTATTGATCAGTGCTTCCCAGCAGTTTTAGTTCTAAAGGGGCCAGGTTTGCACAAGACATCTGAGACACTCATGGCTGACGTGTGTTGGCTTTCTGCTCTTCCTGTCCTCAGAGCCACAAAACTAACGCCTTGGGAAGCTGACTTCTTCCTGTTTGTCACCCAGTCCTGTGTATTGAAAACAGCTTGAAATCGAGCCTTGGTGTCTTTCTTGTGCTGAGTTAGTTATACCAGCATTGGTGAAGTTACTTTGCAGAACGGGAAGTTATCTGAGTGCAGTCAGTGTTTTAAATAACTTCTGTTAAAGAAATTACCTATAACTATAGGGAACACTACTTAGTCCTGGAGCGTTTTTTAAAAACAAACTGAAAGGAGTTACTGGAGGGAGCTGGGGAGGTGGTTTTGCTGCTTTGCTTGTGGATGTATGGCTACAGAGGCATAGGACAGGCATAATTGAGTAAAGATTACCCTGTAATGTAGCAATGGACAGAAGATGCCTATGGCTTTTTAGCGGGAAGTCTCACACTGGTGCTGTTCTTTTGAGAGAAAAGTACTGTCCATGGAGGGAACCAGCTTATTATTTTTTTGTCTTTTGTGCCAACATGCATTCTTCTTTTTGCTACTTGAAACTTATCTAAATATTTCTGCAGTATTCCAGTCCAAGTGATTGTAATTGGGTGCAGCTACCTTGCTGCCAGTGGTCAAAACTCACTATTCAAGCTAATTGTAAACATTGATGAGGTTTCAAGTAACCCTGAGGTGGAAGTTCTTCTAGTAGTGTTCTTGCCCTTGAACTTTTGTGATTCAGGTCTTCAAAGTTCCCTCTGCTAAAACGTGAAAGAGTAGAGATTTGCAGTGATGGTTACTTAATTTTAAGAGTCAGGTCTGAGACTTTTGCCTAGTCTTGCAATGTTAGCAATTGGACATTTGAGGAAAACATTGAATATCACAGAGTTTATAATTTATACATGATATATATCCATAGGTGTTTTAAAACTTCTGACTCTGCCCCAGGGGAAACATAATAACAGAGGGTGTATCTTATCCACCATATGCTTCCTGCAGTAGTTTCATCCTAAGGTGTTTTTCTGCCTTAATTTTTTTTTTTTTTTTTTTTTTGCAAAACATGCCTTTCCTTGGTTTGATCTTCAGTCTCTCCATGGAGCATTGAGCCAGGTGTGGATGAGTATGTGCAATAAGATAGGTAGACCTGTACCTCTGTACTGTCCTCTTCAAGTATTTGCTGAACTTATCCTAAAGAGATTCAAGTTTTATTGTCTATGTAGCTTCATGTTCTAACTGACATTTTTTGAGAAATATATTAAAGGATTTCTTGTCAATACAAGAGTTACTTCTTTGCTACAGATTTTATGTTGCTTAAAAGAATGCCAGGAGAAAACTGTTCCTGCTTTAACTTTTAAAAATTACACCTGTCTATAGGGATATTTTTCAAACAGATAATTTGCTCAGAATGATTTTGTGGCATATTATAAATGTTTTAATAATTTGAAGGGTGACAAAGCAGGTAGACTTGAGGAAATAGAGAAAAATGACTATAAAAACTAGCTTTGTGATTTCACCTGCAAAGAAAGATAAGTGCTTGATTATGGTGCATGTGTGCATAAGTGTTGACATTACCTTTAATTAGCCCCACGTGTACAAGTCTCATCCTCTAGTACCCATAGCGATTGTTTAGTGCAAAAATCATATTGTGCTTATTCAAACAGACAACAAGATAAAAAATACCTAGGAGGTGGAATATTTTTGTATGTTTAACTGGGTAATCTCTGTCTAAAATAAGACCTAACAGTCTAATGACTTATCTGAAGAATAATTTTGTCTTTTTTCTTTTTCCTTCTTATTAGAGTGTTATCTCTCAGGCTTGAAAGACTCAGGGAAGAGAAAAAGGACAAACAATTTCCAGAATTGTCTCATTTTTGTGCTTGCAGGTGATAGTAGAGCCTATCACCTATCACCCTGGGCCTTGGTAACAGTTTAGAGATTAGCTTGGAGACACTGCTCTGCACCAGCTGCTCTTAGTGCTCTCTCAAATTGAATACTAAGGATGCTATCCCCTGTGTCTTGCTGGAATTAATTTTGTGCTGTTTTGAAAAACTAGGGTTGGTCTGCTTTGGTACACAGATTGGGGAATGTTGAGTGTTATGTGAGCTAAAGACAGTTTTTCATTCTGTTGGTGATGTTATTCTCCACAGTGCTGCATTTAAGCCAGATTTGTCTTGTACTTCAGCTGTTAATGTCTTTAGTTTTTAGAAACTAGGCAGAGACTGGAGTACCATAGTACTGCCCTCTATGTATCTACCTTTTTCACACCTTCCTTCAGTGTTCTTTGTACTTAGAGACAACTGATGAATAGCAGATTTCGGAGGAAAAAGGATGAGCAGCCCCCACAACTTCCAAGATGTAAAAAACCAATCCTGTTAGTTACCCTTTCCTCCTGCATTTTGTATCCAGCTCTTCAAGAAGACCTGTACTAACTAGCTGCTGAAAGTACAAAACCTAGTGTGTGGACTTAAAGAGGATAATAAAAGGCAACTGTTACAGGCGGCTTTGTTATAGATTTCAGGGTGTTGATAACAGAGTGTCATAGAAAGGTTAAACTTGCAGTACCATTTTTCCTTTTTCAATGTGGCTTTTGCAGTATTAGAGGCCACACCTGCCACAGTACCTTTCCAGGCCTGAAGCCCATGCAGTAGAATATCCTGTGGAGGCTCTGCACAGCAGTTCTTCTAGAGTTACTGACATTTCTCTTCTTGTTGGCTTTTTTGTTGGTGCCATGCAATTCGGAAAAATGGCACTAGTGCCAATCTACAAAGTGACACTTGGAGAAAGCTGTGCAAAGCTGTGGGCAGTAAAGGGGTATTTCTGTCATGAGCCAAAAGGCCAGGAGTTTTAGGGATGGGTGGTCCAAAACAGCATCCAAGCTCAGCCTGTCATGTGTTTTGTGTAACTGTGCTCCAGCATGCTCAGAAATCCTGGAGGACTTGCATAACTCCATATTGCAGCTTTGGGAGCCAAACCTTTAAAGATTGCTTCATGCCCAGCCAGGAGTTTCTGATTGAAGCGCTGCAAACTTGCATGGTTTTGCTTTCCCTTTATTCAGTATTATTGCCCTTACTGCATTAAAGAGGCCAAGCAGACCTTAAATACTTCATGTGAAGTAGCACTTGTTTTGATGTAAGAAGTTGTTGCTTCATGGTAAGTGGCTAGTCCCCTTGAACAAGGAAGGGAGTGACTTTGGAAGTCACTGACTAAATAAAGCTTTATTGGTTTAGTGTCTCACTTGGTATCCTGACAGTCAGACTCAAACTTTCAGGGAGTGGTATGTTCATCAGAAAATGGAGTTGGACCTTTTTCCAGACTACAGAGTTCTTCCTGGCTCTTCAGACAACTGTGTTGGTGGAAGAGGCCTCACTGCTATCAAGGAGCATAGTTAACTACAGCAAAGTTTTATGTATGGCCTTAAAACTTTTCTGCCTAAATTCAAAATGAGAGACAGACCTGAAAAAGTTTGGATCTTTTTCCACAGAGAATTAGCAAATACTGCTTTTGTTGCCGAATAATACCTCTGTGAAGCTTTCCTGATGATCTCTTCCCAGGTCCTTTTGTCTCCTCTCTCTGCCTTTACTGTCACAGCTCCCCTAAGCATTTCTCTTTGTTCTGAGCAGCCTGTCAATCAGTCAGCTCACTCTTGCCTGGGGAAATGTGTGCCTGTCTCTGCCTGAGTTCCTCCTGTCCTGAATCCACCTCTTTGCATCTTTCTTCATCAGAGTTAACTGTGCTGTTTTTCCTCCCCTGCCACACTTTCCCCTAAGATGACTTGCTGTTCACTTTTGCCATCACTTCTCCATTTCCTGCTCTCTAAACCAGTTTGCCCCATTAGTGAGCCACCACAATGTTATATTCTTCTCTCCTTTCAAGCTATCACCATAAGAACTGCTCTCTCGTTGGTGTGCTAACTGCAGCTTGTATCCTGTTGATGGTAACATTGATCTTTGCCTTGCTGAGAGTCTTGATTCCCCTGCTCTGACATTTCCGCAGTTTATTATATTATCTTGTAAAAAAATCTCATTAAAGATTCTTCCCATCCATGTTCTATTTTGAGCTCTGCTTCTACTTGATAGATATTTGACTTAAGCCACTGCAGCATTTCTGTAGAACTTCTGAGAATTTTTTATTTCTTGGCAGGCCTGATTGGGGCATATTGGCACCAGCAGACTTCATCCCCTCTGTGGTTTTAGAGGGAAGTAATTTCCTTTGTAGAGGTGATTCCTGACAGAATCTGTTAGCAACATAGTTCCTGCTTAGCTTAGGTGCTCTGAATCACACTCTGCCTGTCTTCTTGCTGAGCAAATAGAAAATACAGTGCATTTTCTGACTCTCCTGGACATTCCTGTTAATGTAGTCTATTCATCCTCCACACTGCATATAAGGGGTAGCATGAATTGTAGTAATTTTCAACCTATTGAAGTGGCGAGAGGCGTTGCAGAATTTTAAGTCATGATTTCATAGCTTCTGTACTTAAATGTTCCTTCATTCCTGTTCAGCAGGCCTCATCTGTGGGAGGAATAAATAGATTTGTTTCTTTAATGAAGTATTTTAAGTTCCCTTTTTTTATTTTCCTTTTTTTTCCCCTTAATGGGACATTTGTCAATGAAAAAATTAACTCTATTTCATCTTTTTAGTACCTAAATTACAGGAGTTTGCACATTGGAGTAATAGACCTGAAAAGGCTTCTCTTAAAAGCAAACAAACTAAAATATCACAAGTAAGATACCAAAAATATGTTGCTTTCCTGTGTGGAATTCTTTTCTATGTGAGTAAAAAAATATTATTTCCTTTTTACTTTCTTAAATATGTGCTGATTGCTACCAGTTTCATGCAGAGTTTGTTACTATCTGTAAAAAGGCTCAGGCATGTCTTAATTATATTTTTTAAACCTGCAATCATTTTTTGGGAGGAAGAGCTTGGGGGGAGAGTGCAGGTAGAAGAAATATGCCTCATTTTTGTAGAAGAAAAAGGCTTGTGTTGACTAGCTATTATAGTCTATAAAAATAAATTTTTAGCTTATTTATATGAAGCTGACAAGCATCAAGCCCTTTTGAAATAGTGTTTAGCCAGTATTTGTGTGGTTTCAGCCTATTATATGAAGTCCTAAAGAGGCAGGTTATTTAGAAACTCTGACTAAAAGAAGTGCTGCTTAAATCTTACCCTATTTTAGACCCACTGTAAAAAAAAGACACCCATACTTTTGAAACTGGTTAATGTGAGGATAGCTTTTACCTGTCTTTCATTTTAATGTTTCTCTTTCCTTTTCTATCTTAAGTACAGCTGTAACACTGAATTACTGCCTGTGTATTTTAAGAGTCATTTCACAGTTATGGGTGTGGATCGTGCAGTTTCCATGCTCTGTGTTCTTCCTCTTTGCTCAGCTTGCTGTCTCTGTTCACTATTCATATAAACAGCAAATGTTAATACACTGAAGTCTGTTTCAGAAGGCCTTGCATGGAGGGTTACTTGAATTGTTTTTCCCAAGAGAAATTAACAGAGAATTAATGCTATTTTGGAATATAGCAATGGATGATGTATTTTCATACTATCTGTCTTTGTGGCTCTTGCTGACTTGTACTGGTGGTTCTGTGTTTATAGCCAGGTTTTTTCTGTTAGTCTTCTTTGTCTCTAAAAAGGTTTAATGAGTTTTTGAAATCCTCAGCTTGCAAAAGTGAATGTAGTTTTGAATGCACCTTTCTAGGAATGTGACTGTCATTTATTAAATAGTTCTTTGAAGCGTTCTGTATTCACTAGAGTCAACCTCACAAGATTTGGATTGGGAGATAAATGGATATCTTCCTTCCAAAACTAAGTATTATCCCAGAATTACTTAAAAATACCCTAAATAAAGCTTGTCCAATATTAAATGCACTATTTAGAGCTTATGATTCAGTTCTCAAGACTATTTGTATAATGTCAGGCAAGTAATGAATAAAATCATTACCAGCTCAGTGTGGTGGGCCCTAGAAACTTTTGCCTCAGAGCCTCAGACTCAATCTGCCTCCTTCTCCCATTTGGAAAAAAAAACAAAACAACAAGACACAGCCATCCAGTTGCACACCTTTCCCCCCCAAAAAACAATCCTAACATAAGCTGTGGGAACGAAAACCAGCCTTCCTTGGGTTTGGGTTAAAAGGTGTGAGGTAATCTAGAGAACAGGTAATGAGGTAACGTGACCTTGTCTCCAGGTGCATGCTTTTTCTCTATCCTCAATTGTCTCAGATGCAAAATGCATGCCAACAGACCTGTCCTTTTCACCAAACTAATCTCTGTGTGAAGGAAGCCTTGGTTCTGTGGCCCAGCCAGGCTGGAATGGACAGCTACAGCTCCCAGGGGTGCAGAGTGGCAGGACCTGTGGGCTGTGACCATCATCAGGAAGATGCAGGAATAGCCATCAATTCCAAAGAGCTGAAGTGCATCACAGAATTAGAAGAAGGTGGAAATGGGAGAGAGCAGGCTGATAGGAAATACTTGTTTCATTGTCTTTTTAATATAAAAAAATGATGCCAGTAATCTTACCAGTTTAGATTGGTGCAGTTTCGCTATAAACAAAAGGTATGTTGACATAAAATTCAAGGACTCAAAGTCTTTTCCTGAAACACTGTATGATGCAAACATCTGTAATCTCTGGTCTCACCTTAGTCACCAAGCCATCCCATGCCAGAGACCTTTTACTCTACTAGAAAGTGAAAACAGCAATATATTAGTCCATACTTATGGATTATACATTAACAGGTGTAACTCATTGAAAAGAAAAACAGAAACCCATCACAGCACTGATATATCACCTGATCTTCCAACAGGTACTTGGAAAAATATGTCATGACTGGTGGGTCTCTTTGGAGTCTGTATTTTTATGTACCTGCCAGAAAAGAAAGTCATATATTTAATAATGAGATTCTGAATCCATTCTTTTTAAAAATCATTATTACTTGCCTACTTTTATCATCTCTGTAGGTTTGCTGGTTTGGAGTTGACTGTTCTTAGAATAAGACATGTAGCCTTTGACATAAAGATTTTTTGAAATCCCATTAGGAACACCACAGTGCTACTTTTAGTGAGCTTTTTCTATGACCTAATTTTAGGAAAAGTCCCAAATGATCTCAAATCAATTAAGTTCTGAATGTCAAAATTTAGATTAATCACGAAAGAAACATTTCCATTATCACCACTTTAATAAGCTTTTCCACCTTGGGCTCCCTGCTGGATGTACAACTCAGCATGTACAGTATGTTAGTCTTTGAGTGGTTCCATTGATTATTTGGTGGTATTAATCTGGAGATTAATTTCCAGTGTACCACAAATACATAATGACCTAAAAGTTGTGAGCTTGCAGATAACTCTTTATGATTGGATTGTTTTCTAATGTTTCTAGTAATTTCTTCTTTTGAAAAAAGAAATAAACAGTTTTGAGGGAGAAGAAAAATGGCTTAACCCTGTGGCCTTTAATTTTTTTTTTTTTTACTGATCAACTTACATTTGGGGACCCTCTTAGCATTTTGTGAAGTGCTGTANTTTTTTTTTTTTTTAATGGAAGCAAAGAATGCCAAAAATAGGAATGAGAGAATGAGGCCCGTAAACATGTCTAGATAGGCAGTTACTTTTCATGTGCTCACTAATTAGGAATCTATTGAAAGATGATTTCCCTTCTGGAAATAGAAACTGCTTAACTTCCAAAGGACTACAGAGGAGTTGAGAGGACAAGACAAAGTGTTAGAGATCTGTAGTGCAACCACAGAAATCTCGCATTACAGCTGCTCTTTCTTTGTGGAAATGAGGAGTAAATTTTATAACAAATAACTGCAGGAATAGTCATCAAAAATGTCCAGCTTTGAATTCAGTCTTACATGGTTTTAGTTTGTTTTCTCCAGTGCAGCAGATGGTCCTAGGAAAACAGTAAGTCTTTGCATCCACTTTGTCAAGCACTGACAGTTGTTCTAAGGCATTTGAAGAACCTACCAGTCATAGGTCACCAGCATGAAATCTGCAAGTCCTGCATTGTGGAGACAGCAGGAAAAACTTCAGTTTGAAAATGTTTAGAGTATATTGAATGAGCAAAATGAGTGGATTTAGAGAATATCCATCAGAGTATAGAATTTTGTTAGACAATGTGAAGAACTGTGATGTTTAAGTCAGAGCGATTTGCCTCAAAATGAGTTTATGCCTGGGTTTGTTTAGGTCTTTTCTTAGGATTCACAGGTCAATATTCAATGGAAGTGATTGTATGAGTGCAGAAAATGAGCATGCTGGTTTGTAACAGAGGGGTAGTTGTGCATTGTATAGAAAAATAAAGATTGTTTGGAATAACAAATTTGTGTCTCTATTGACAGAACAAATTTTAATGCTCTTGGAAGCCTGGGGAGACTGTGTTCTGACATATTTTCTCTGTTATCCAAACTGAACTCTATGGCATGTATATAAGATTTGAGATTACTGATTCTTCTGTACTTGCCCTGTATTGGGATTTTTTTAGGAAAAAACTGAGTTCTGAATATAAGGGGAATGAGAGCAGGCACGCAGTAATTGCAAATGGTGCATTGCTTGATTATCAGGTTTAATGTGTCATTAGGGTCTTGTTGACCTTTTCTGTCGATGCAAAACATGGGCAGATGTTAGCATTAGAGAGAAAAAGAGAGCAGAAGTGGATAGATGTGAGCAGGCTGGCTGCCAAAAGATCAGCTGACACTGTGCTGACATCAAGTGCAATCTGGAGAGTCCTTCTTACCCAAGCAAGTCTTTGCAATGTATTGTCTGTATATGCAGGAGCCACAGCAGTGTCTGTAAACCAGCCTCTCATCTGGTCAGTACAGTTTTGTTGCCGTGAGATATATTGTCCTTGTTTTGGCTGATTTCTCTGATCTTAGTCTCTGCAGTTTGTTGTTTCATCTGCTGAGAACAGACAAATGGGCATTTAGCATGTCTTTTGCATTTTCACTGGCTTTGCAGAAGTACTTCCCTCTGAGATCTCCATGCAGTGTATTACTGACAGCTTGTCACTTTATTATCTCTTCCCATTGCAGTCTATGCAGCTTTGGATTGTTAGGGAGTGATAAAAAATACATTTTACGTGGGTCATAGCTATAGCAGTAGCTTGAGGAGGTGGTCTCAGTGAAGAGATGTACTTGTGTGGAGGAAATGGTTTCCCACAGCCTCTTGTGGGTTGCTTTGCTAACTCCTTTTTAGAGAGGACTGCAAGATGCTACCAAGTGGTGGATGATGTAGTGAAGGTAAAAAGTTCAATTGCTACAGTGTGTCCTGTTACTTATCTGCAGAAACCTTGAGATAACTGTGGTAAGTGCATCATCCTCTTCCCTGCCCCCCATACCACATCACTAAAGATCTGCTGTCATGTGTGGCTTCCTCTGTTCATTGTCTGTGCAGGATAAAGGTTCTGGTTCTGACACTTTTCCCAGCAGGAGTCTTAATTTTCCTGAGAAGCAAACAGCGCTTTTGTGCTGGCACATCAAAATAACCTTGGAAGGTAATTAGATGGAAGAAAGGAATCTGCTAGTGAGATGCATCGAAAGGGAATTCTGGTAGTATAGTGAGCAAGACACTGAGATCTACTTTCTGCATTTTGCTTTGCTGTGGACATGTGTCAAGTCAGTTAGCTGTGTTTGTAAGATAATGCAAAAAATATTTATCTTCTCAACTTTTTGCCTATATGTATTTTCAAAATGCATGCTCCTTTTGCAGTGGGTGTCTGTGCGTGTGCATAGTGCTCACTTCCATGTGTGGCTGCTCACTGGTACTTGGGAAAGTATTGTAATGCCCATATTAATGATAAAGAGTATGAGCCTGTTCAGGAAATTTTCATCTTGAAAATATGTGTTAGTGCTCCTCAAAAATTAGTATCTCTGAACTCTTGCCTTTACACAGGGCTCAGAAAAGCAAGATGACAAAACATTAGGAGGCAACAGAGAGTGTAGCTGTTGGAAAGATGAAAAGCTGGGAGGGTGAGGGTGGAGGGTGATGCTGTGGATATTGACAGTGGTCCTCAGTCTGCCCTACTGCATCAGCATCCAGGTCTGTCCTTGAAGAAAATGAATGTTGTGGTTTTTTTTTTTCCTCCCCACCCCAGACAGTATAACCTAAGAAGAATAAGGCTCAGAAACATCATTAGAGGCTCGTGTTCTCAGTAAGGACAATCTGAGCTTTCATGAGAAAGCAGGTTAATAAGAAATCTGACAATCTGGAATAGGCTGTGGGAAATCAATTCCACCATCCCTGGCTTAATGATGACTTTAAAAAAATTCCAAACAAACAAATTCCTAGAGACAGGGAGATGATGAGGAGGAACAAGATTCTTGAGCCTAGTACCATGTTGAATAGGTACTATAGAAAAGCCTTTACTTGAATGTTACCTAAAGGTGAAGAAGGAAAAAACATCTGTAGACTGTAAACGTTGTATAATAGTCTAGACTGCCTCTTAATGCAGAATCTCTTGTAGCAGTTTAGTTCAGTAGACTGTACTAAATTTCTGGTCAAGATTTCATCCACATCTGTGTATGTTTACTTTTGTTGGGGTAAGAAGCTTCAGGTTTTCCCCCTTTTCAACCCCTGACCTAACCCCTTTCTACTGCAGAAGGTCCAGCAAAAAAGACTCATCAATTCAACAACAGGAAGCTGCTGCCTACAGCAGCTAAATCACATCTGATTTGTAGATGAGGTCATTTGCAGCTGAGGCAAGTATATACATTTTACTCAGTGGGTGCTCACTCTTGGTGTGCTTTATCTCTTTGAGGCCTTTAAGCCTCAGCTCTTCTTTGAGTCATCTTTGATCCAAATCTTCACTCTTAGCTGGACAGTGGCACAAAATTGAATATAAATACACAATTGCATGCCATATACTTTAAAAGAAAACAAAAACCAAAACTCCCCACCTTCCAAGAGAAAAGAAACTACCATCCTCCAAACCCCCAGACGTGGGAATTATCATCCAGTTTTGTCTTCTTCTTTGCCTTTGTCACAGATGCCATTTCGACCATGTTAGTTTTCCTGATTAAAATCTCAGGGATCTTGGTTTGGTTTTTTGTTGCTGCTGTGTTTTTTGTGTTTTATTTTTTTGGGTTTTTTTTCCCTGACATGCTGTGGTTCTTAGCATTCTCTTGCCCATTCAAGCATTTAAAACATGAAAATAAAGCCTTGGAAGCTTGACAGGATCAAATATTCACTGTCATTAGTAAATTGGGGGAAAGGATGGGATTCAACAGAAGATTTTCCAAGTGATAGAATACTAATGGTTTTAGGGGAAAGAATTTAATTCAGTGTATCTTCCTAGATACCAGCTATTCTATATTCCCCTTGTTTATGCTATCTTCACGACCGTGCTTCAAGGATTGTTTCGCTGAGCTTGATTCCTTCTCATCTCTTGATCCCTGCCAAGGCAGTGTTCTTGGCTGTTTTGAGATACATGGAGTAAACATTCACCATCAGTAGTACAAAATTTGTTCAGCAGTTTTAACAGCCAGATACAGTCCTGAAATGTGCTGTACACATCCTTGGATTGCATGGGCAGAGGTACCTTTCATTTTACTGGGCTTTGAAAAAGAAGGAATGCTTTAAAATAACAAAACACACAGACCCATGAAAGTCATGCTTTGACATTAGCTTTTCCATGAGAAATCTTAACTCAAATCTGTTTAGCTGGGTGATAGCCAACTGGACATTCACTGAGTATGTTCAGCTGTAAATGCTTTGACATAAACCAAATGCTTATTCCCCAAACTATCTGGGATGTTTATGTGAGTGGCTGTTAAGGAAGTCTACGCATTTTAGGGGCATTGTTCTTTCAGTCAGCATTTTCTTTTGGCAATACTCACTTGATTCATCCCACTGTAATTTGCTTCCATGTACTTAACCTGACGGCTCAATACTAGATGGCTTCATCTGCCTCTCTTGAAGGCTGAATCTTTTAAATACTGCAACTGCTTAGTATAATGTGCCTTTCAGAAATAAGTGGGATCTGTACAGCAGTCGATGTCAACAGTATCCAACATTAAGTGCCTAACTTTGGCTTCATGATGCCTGTTCTCACTTGATCGTGGTGGGGAGTCTGGCAGGCCTGGGAAATAAATGCGTGTTCAAAATGCTTCTTTGACTAGGTTATCAGTGCCTGGTGAGATGGATAGCTGTGGGGGAGGCTGCCAGAGCTTAACCCTAAACCCAAACGCACTGTTCCTGTTCGTAATGCAGCTATTCCCTTTTCCTATAGGCTCCTTTCCCTGCTAAACTGGTATCAGGCACACAGCATCTCTGCTCATGTGCATCCCTTCCTACGGTCCTTCCTACAGTTTTCATCTCACTGCATTTGAAACCAAATTTGCCATGGCCAGAGTACTTAATGAAATCAGACAGTTTGCTGTGTAGTTGTCATGAATAAATGGATATTGCCCAGACTCAGTACTTCCATTTTGTAGTCTTTCCTGGGGCAGTTTTTTCTGAGTTCTTCTTCTATTCTTGATGAGATTCATGAGCTCTCAGGTACCCGGTAGTAGCACATCACCGACATACCATGGTATTAACTTGGTCTGCAGAGCAAGCTTTTGCTGTCCCAATAAATATATTTGCAGTGAAGAAGCAGAATTGCTATTTTGGGGGGAAAAACCCAAACCCCAAAACAAACAAACAAACCAACCAAAACAGCTCAACTCTCCAAGATTATGCAGAGGATAAAATCCAACTTCTACTGCAAGAACAAGCTGGGGCAGTCTGCAGGCACACAGAGACACAGGCAGGCAGTGAGTGCCTGTGTGACAGGGAGCTGGAGCGAGAGGAAGGCTTGAAACTTAAACTCCTCCTGCAGCTCTGCATCTGCTCTGAGTCACTGGTATGACTCACACTGACAGTGTTCACGTTAGCTAGCGTTCAGATGGAGCAGCTCTGGCACCAGAAGAAGCAGGTTATATTATTGATTACCTGCTGCAGCAGACAGTTGCACCAAGATTTTTTTTTACCAGCACAGATGAAACAGAGGAGGCTCTACTGAGCACTGCTATTATTAGTAGTATTGCTTTCTTAAGGTAAGAATGCCTGTTTATTTAAATATGTACCAGAGGGAGTTTGGAGCTCGTGAAGTCTGAATTACTGTTGCTGTTATTCTCAGAGGATGCTGATCTTTGGAGCTGCCTTACTGCAAAGCTTTGTCTGGACTGTTTGCTGTGCCATATGGAGAATCATATGGCTAATGGGCAGTGTTCGTCCTAGGAAACAAAATAACTACTTTCTCATTCATTGATGTTATGTAAGGCATGGCAGCCATGTTAAGGACAGAAGACCTCTTTTGAAGAAACAGTGCTGCTAGATGGTAGGGCAAGGAAAACAAGTAGTTTTTAAGCAGCTCTCTGTTCTTTGGAGAGTGCTGCAGTTCTCTAGTTCTTCCTTATCGAATTTCTGTGTCAATAGAATAAAAAAAGCAGTTGCATTAGAAGTAACAGAATAATTGTTTACCTTTAGAGTCACTGTGTTGTTTTGCCTTCAGCATACAGGCTGGGACTGTGCATGTGATCCATGCAGTGCCTTGATGTAAACAGTTTTTTCAAATACTGTAAATGAATGGTACTTACAGATTTTGGAGTGATTTTCATCTTGTGCCACTAAAACCACATATGTCACGTTCTGCCAGTTAGTAATATGCAAAAAATGAGACATATTCTAGTTAGTGTTGACATATGCAGAGTAGGTATAACATTTGTTTATTGTGGCTTTACTGCTATTTTACTCACTTCAGTGCTATAATTTGAATGTAGGTTAGATTGGTATTGCATATTATGCTCATGTAGAATCCACTGAGTCTTGAGCATTTGCTGTATTCCCCACAGGAGATTTTATAAGCTCTAGGGATTCTGATTTTGAACTGCAGTAGTGAATTTATCTTAATTTATTTTTTTTTCTTTTTGCCTGTTTTTTTTTCCCCATTTATTTTGGATTTGCAAAACAGTATCCTTTTAAAGTGCATCGCAGTGAGGTTGGCAGCTGCTTTCACTAATAAGGGAGGCAGATCACTTGTGTTTGTTTTCAGAATGAGGGAATGAGGGTATTTTCAAAACCTGATCATTACTTTCAGGTACTTAAAATTACCACTCGTTTCCATGTAGAATTTACATAAAAGGGACAACTGTCTTCTCTGGAAGAAATACAGTGCCGTAGTAATAGCATTTAAAAATGACAGCATACTTTAGGTTCTTCTGTTTGCTAGTTTATAGCATTTGCTGATATACAGTGTTTTCATTTCTATGAATTAACCATATTTGGTGTTACTCTAACTTTTAAAATAGATTAGTTTTCTTAATAAAATGGAAAGTAAGGTTTGTTAGTGCATTTGTAGTATCTTTATACTTCTGGTGACATCCAACTTGGAAACTACAGTGTGAGAGGAGCTTTTGAAACAATGTCTGTTATGGATGCCCGACTCCCAGAGGAAAAATTTTGTTGACTAATTTTAATGATTTATCTTTCTGATATTAAATATTTCTCATGTTACAGCATTATAAATGCAAACTAGTTTAAACAGTGTTAGAGTTGGTTTTCGGACTGTTCACTAACAAAGTTCTGGCACTTGAGAAGGAGTCTCCTCCTCCTCCCAAATCCAAACAACTAGAAATAAAACATTCTTTATAGTCTTAATTTTTCCACTGATTTGTATCTTAATTAATGTTATTTAAGATTGTGTCAGAACTGCCTAATGACTGCCTTATGCATTTAGGTACGAATTCTGTATTATGTCAGAACAAATAATTTATTGTAATAAAACTCAGTTATCTTCAGTTTAGTTTACATAATTTCTTTATTGTAAGACATTGTGGACACAGTTAAATAATAAACATTAAAGTTAATGTTTTCAAAAGACGTTTCAAGATTTCTTGAAATGTCTTTTGACATCATGCTTAACATCTAAAAAACAGGATGACAGCCCCTAAATCAACCCAGACCTGAAGATGTTCTCTTCATCTATTTGTCCATAGACTCTTTGTGTAAGAGCTGACCACCAGAGAGAGCTCCCTCTGATTCATGTCGTCCTCATGTCCCTCTGCCACCGGGATGCCACTTAAGGAAAAAGAATGTCAGCTGAAAGAAGAACAAAAAGTCCAGTCTTGCAAGATAGTTAGACAGTTTGCTCTGAGTGAGCTGAAGAGCTTCTGTGAAGAACTAAAGCAATTCTAGTAGTGACCATTGTGATACCATGTCAATAATTATGTGCCTTCTTTGGGATATATTAGCAAATTGCAACTGAAAACATAAATATCCAAGGTAGGAGAGATTTGTGCAGGGAAGTGATCATATCTGTGTTAAGTGCAAAGTAACCAGCTACAGGTGGTCCTTCTATGGAGGGATTTTGCAGTAAGTATAACAGGGCTTGTCAAGGTCTGCTCTCTAGGCACCCTGAAAGCTGGGGTTTGTTACCTTAAGATGGCTTTGTATTAAGCTGCAAAGGTAACAAGTGGCAGAAGCTATTTTGGATTATTGGTACTTTTGGCAGGACTTGAATTATGAGAGTTCATGATCTCCTTGGGCTTTCTTTTCTGTAAACCCAAACAGAAGATCCCGGCTCTCTTTTCTCCCCTCCTGTTCCTAACCTACAGGATATCACAGCTGTTTTTCTCATCTCTGCATTACTTCAGAGCATGCTTTGTTAATTTTGCCTTCTCTAAAGCTTTTTTGAACTTCCTGCTGAAATTTAAGTCCCTTTTTGGATTCTCACTTAAGCTGCTTAGGTGTGTATTCTCTCCCCTTGGTAGGTTTTCCACCTAGGAAAGCCTTGAATGCCACAAAAGGTCATGTAGTTCAGCACTTCCCTTTTGCTACTTGTGTTCCAAACAACAGGTGGGGTGTTCAGGCTGTCCTTTATTGTTTCTTCCTTTGTAGGACCTCCTGCTTTTTTTTTGGTGGCTTCTTTTGTGGCCATGCTCCAGCTGTGTTACTCTGAGCCCTTTGTCAGCCTTCCTGGCAGTCAGGGAGCTGCTGGATTAACTCTGATCTCTTATGTTCTCTCTCAGTCCTTGAGCAGAAGTTTCAAAACAGGCAGTGGCATCATCCTTGGGCATGTTGTTCGACCTCTCCCTGCCATGACAGCGGGAAATGGCTGCAGGAAACAGAGCTGTTGCTGCGGGTAGTAGGTGGAGAAATGAAGACCCTCGAGAAAATAAAGTATTTCTCCAAAATTCTTTGGTGGGAGGAAGCACTTATTCTCCCATTTTACACAAAAGCTGCCTTAGCAATGATTTATGACTAGCCTTGCCTGGTGAAGAACTTAAGGGAAATCCAGTCCTGTAATTGCAATTAATTTAATTTATGTGAGTCATCTTTAACATGAGGGATATTTTTTTATTGTATTACAGTTTTAGCTAATGATCAACCCAAACTGGACCACTGCTGTATCAGAAGCTGAGTTTTACACAGAGTAAAAGATGGCTCATGCGCTGAATAAGGATTTATATTTTTCCCCAGAAAAAACGGTTGCCGTATTTTGTATGGTGGTAAGTTGTTTGAATTGGACTTCCTGAGAAAGGTCTCTGCAGTATATGAAAAAACAGAATCTTGGTGTTTGTCTAGTACATCCTTGTCAGAGAACAGCACAGCATTTCTGTTTTCAAATAGGAATTTGAATGGAGGGAGGGAAAAATCATATGAGTTGGCGTTTTTTTACAAGTTTTTTTTCTTTTTTTGCATGTTTGAAATAAACCCATGTAAACTGGATTTATATTGGAAAAAAATTCTTGCATGTGATGAGTATGAATAGCACCATTTGCAGTACTGGGCCATCTTGTTTGTTGGAGAATTCCTCTTTTTATTTGTGTAATTTTTAGAGATGCCAGTTTTTACATGAGTTATTTTTGAGGTCTTGTGTAAGCATCTAGAGGGCATCTCCTTGGCCCCTTTCCCTGTTTTCTGAAAAAGTCTTTTTGCAGAGATTAGATTTGTTACTTGTTTTTAAAGAGGAGGGGGAAAGAGTTGTTGAATCTTTGTTTATAGTGTGTCCTGAAAAGCTCTTCACTTAATCCTGGAGCAGTTCAAGCAGGGAGGCACAGAGGGAGGTGGTGAACACGTCCTGTTTGCCCTGGAAGGCCTGAACTGCTAGAGGGGCTCCCCCCTCATTGTGTTGCACGAGCTTTTGCATCAGGCAGAAGTCATGCTCTCATTTTTTGTCTGTTTAAACCTTTGTGTATTTTGAAGCTCGTGCTAGTTTAAATAAAGAGTGAAGGGTACAGCCTATACTCTGAGTATAACAATGATGGTCCTTTCATTTGCCTTCAGGGTTGGGGTTTTCACTTGACTTCATGACTTCCCCTGTCCTGCTCTAGAGTCAGAGCCAGTGTAAGGATGAGGAGAGTTCATTTTGCTCTGGTTAAATGAGGTTGTGGCCTGGATTATGATGGCATGTTATTTCTGTGCAGAATTGTCCTTGTATTTTATGGGGAGGCAGAAATCTGGGATTAGCTCAGTTTTCATTTCAAATTGATGCTTTGCCTTTAAAGCAGCAGAGTACCTCTGAGTCATCTGCGTGAGCTTAAATAAACAGCATCTAATTGGTAGGTTTGATGGCTCACATAACTGTGAATTGACCTTCTTTGTTCAGGTGAAACAGTTTAAAGGGAGGAGTGGGTTCATGATCCTTAATTCACATTTACTTTTTAGATAAATACTTGATAGTGCCAGATGGCAAAGCAGCTACAGGCAGAGGTGAATAACAGAGCATGCAGGTTATTTGGGCAGCAAGTCTGCTGTTTAAAAAAACAAAAAACAACAAAACACACCCAAACAAACAAACAAAAACCAAAAAAAAGACAGCATTACAATATTCTGAACTGCACTAAATGCCAGTAACTTCATCAGGTTTCCTGTGTGTGATAGGTAAATGTATTGTAAGTCCCAGATTCCTGAAATACAAAGTGCTATAAAAGATTTCTTCTGTCCCATTTCAGAAATAGACACAAGTGGTCTGACTTTACAGCATAAGATTTTTTTTTTTCCCCAGGCTTCAGTGCTATTTCTGTCAAGCAGTTGGAAGGGCTTCTCCTGAGGACGTATGGAGCAAAATAGCAAAATGTTGATTTGTACAATGCACATACAAGGACATGAAATAAATAATGCCATGTTGACAGTGTGCTCTGTTGTTTCAGGAAAACTTGGAAGAAGAGCTCTTTTGAGCTCTGTATGATAGTATGGTGGATTTGTGCAAAAGGATTGTGTCACAAGCATTACTATTACTAAATATTAGCATTGTGGCTCTAAATACATGACAAAAATGCATGCAACTGAGCTGGCTTGAGTGAGCTCTTCCTGTCATAAACTCTCTCAAATGTGGGTGTCTGGGAAAAGTTACTCAAATTATTCTCTGTCCCTGAGAGAAATAGATGACTTTCAATTGTGTTTTGGTAAACAGGAGGTAGTGAGTAATAGGAAGAATGTGGTCTTTGTGGTTTTGCCTGCATAAGAAAGATTTCTCATCATTGTTCCGTAGCTTTGCAGATTCTGATGAGAACATGATATTATAATGCTGACACTTCTACAGAAAACTGAGTTTACACAGGAAAGTTGCATGGAAAAGTGGCTACTCTTTTGCTGGTACATAGTAAGGAAGGCAGATTTTGCTGGCACATAGTAAGAGACACAAAGTGCATGTGTGTAGTGGAAAGAGCTGAGCACCTTCAGGGTACAGAGAGCAGTGAGAGGGGGGGCTTGGTTGGGCACATGGAATGGTAAACTTCCCTTTGCACAGTGAGAGTGTGAGGGAAACAGGTCCTTTTATGTGTGGAAGTGAGGAGAGGCTGCCCGTGTCTATGTGTGTGTGTGATCTGAGGAAGGGAGAGGTGTGGCTTCAACACCAATGTTGTCTTGATGCTGACNAGATTCTGATGAGAACATGATATTATAATGCTGACACTTCTACAGAAAACTGAGTTTACACAGGAAAGTTGCATGGAAAAGTGGCTACTCTTTTGCTGGTACATAGTAAGGAAGGCAGATTTTGCTGGCACATAGTAAGAGAGGCAAAGTGCTGGCACGTAGTAAGAGAGGGTGTAGTGGAAAGAGCTGAGCACCTTCAGGGTACAGAGAGCAGTGAGGGGGGGTCTTGGTTGGGCACATGGAAGGGTAAACTTCCCTTTGCACAGTGAGAGTGTGAGGGAAACAGCTCCTTTTATGTGTGGAAGTGAGGGGAGGCTGCCTGTGTCTATGTGTGTGTGTGATCTGAGGAAGGGAGAGGTGTGGCTTCAACACCAATGTTGTCTTGATGCTGACTATCTTGTAAATGCTTTGCCTTTTTTCTTGGGGATGCAAATATTTCCTAATACCTCAAGAAGGACTGCATATTCTTTTCTGTGCTTGTTAGTGGGATTTATATTTCAGATATCTAATACATCACCGTAGTCTTTAATTTCATGGAAAATCAAAATGTCACAAGGGGGCCACCAGTAAGATTTTATTGTGGGTTAGAAAAAATCTGGCACAGGTAAGAATTGTCTCTTTAAAAACCAGGGATGTCTTTAAATAGCAATTTTATGTAAAATTTAGCAGAAAGACAAATGGAGGACAGAACACTTACCAGTGTAGATCTGCCTAGCTGGTATTATATTTGTGATAAGTAGGAGACAAGAACTCTAGTAATTTGACTCAATTTGTGTGAAGATTTGATTTCCCTTCCAGTCATGAACAAGGCATCCAAGATAAATGGGAAGAGCTTTTTCTTTCTAGCACAGTGCTTTATTTTTGCTAGCAACATTTGCAGACATCTAAAAGATTGCTTAGAAGGTATTTGTCAAATAGGCATTTGAGAGGGCTGTGGTAGCTGATGAAGGAAGAACGTTACAGTGTGCAGCATTTATTTTTTGAAAGCATGACATCTTTCCCAACTTTCCTGGAACTTGCTTTTATTCCCATGTTCCTTTGTGATTCACATTTCTGAGAGAACAGCCTTCACAGTAAACATGACTATTTCTATGAAAAGTTAATAATGCAACCTAGATTTCTGCATATTGTACTGTACCTTTCATGGCTGGTGTACCCAATGCTCCCATTTACATGAGCTCTCAAGCTGCATTTGGGGGCTCATAAAATGAACATTACAAGGTCAGTAAGGAAAACCCATCTTAATGTCTCAACATCTTGGGAATTTGAGTAAAACTGAACATCCTCAGAAAATTATCTGTTGGTTACACTGCATGAAGATATTTTCCAGCCATTGTTCCTTGGATGTTTAGTTTTACAGTGAAATATTATCTAGCTTGAAAACGTTGCCTCCCATGTCAAAAAAGGGAGAGGTGTTGTGGGCATTTGGTAGCTAAGTAAAATGTGTCTTACTGTGACAAGGATAGAATAAATGAAAGAAGAGAGTAAGAATTTTAGATAGTGGACATCATTCATTTTCTCTCAACACTATTACAAAACTGTTCACTCTTGGTGCACAATAGTCCTGGGTGTCACCTGATCTTTTTTACATAAATACATAGCAGATGGTTGGGTCAGTAATGCTTGTGAAATCAAACCCTGTCTTGTCTTTAGTATGTAAAATAGAGTATGAAATACAGGATGTACTTGTGCAAACCACTTTGACCTTGAGACTGTCTTTTGTAATCTTCTCTTCCTGGCTTCCCATTTTGCAGAACTGCACTCTTTTATCTAGACTGACTTTGTGGAGGTGTGTATTTGACAGTGTTGAGGAATGGTGGGGTCATGCTCTGGGTTCTGACTCTGTGTGTTCAACCTGGGGAGGTATTACTGTGTTCTATGATTTCTTTTCGTAAAAATCAGGTGCAGAGCAAGGTAAATTGTACCTGTGTTTCTGCCTGACAAGAAGTTGTGACTCCATCAGGAACACTACCTAGCATTAGGAATGCTAAAGCACTGCTGCAACCAAGTGATAGATAGAGTTGCAGATGTGTTTTATTTCTTCACAACTAGGAGCTGAGAATAGATAAAATTTTAATGTTGTGTACTTAATGTGCGCAACACAGGTTGCATACATAATGTAAGCGAATCTGAAATAATTCTGGGCAAGTGAAATGAAGACAAGACAAGTTTACTCTTTTTCTGGAGGGTATATTTTGGTGTAATGGTGATAGTGTCTTGTGTAAGTACTGCAAGAAGAGGTGCCATATTGATCACAATAATGATTTGCACAGAATGAAGTGAGTTTATCTTCTTTATGTTCTTGTGTTTCCTGTAAACTGGTATTTCAAAGTGGGGAATGAAGAAAGAGTCCAGGAAATCATATATAGTTGCAAGTGAGTTTAGACAATGGAGTATTTTATTTGCCCCAAAGCAAAGAAGATCAGACAGAGCTCAGCAGGACACACAGTATTTTCTGCCTTCTGTCTGCTAGAAAAAGAACATACTGCCTGTGTTTGTAGGCTGATTATGGAAACTTGAGCCTTTAAAATATGTTTACAGGAAATATCTTCTATCTACACCGGATCTAACAACTTACTTTCAATGAACATTAGTTTGCAGCTCTGCTGTCATGTGGTTCATCCTCAGCTTCTTGTCCACTGCAGAGGTTCTTGCTCCTCAAATTTGCCAGTATTATTAGCAAACAGTCCTTCCCCATCCTGAGCATGAGAGCTTTGGTTTTGCATTGTACCTTTTACAAAGTGTTCTGTTTTGCTCTTCTTTTTCTGTCCAAGTATTCTGGGCAGAAGTGGGGTGGGGTGGTGGAGTCTTTTTTTTGTTTGTTTATTTGCCTTTCATGTAGTGTGCTAGGATTCTTTTTAAAAAGATGTTTAGGTTATACAAACATGTGCCATTTTGCTGACAGACAGAAGGAGGGGAAAAGTGAGGACAAGCAATGGGAGACAGTAGTTTAGATTGACATAGCTCTTGAGGGAATAGCACAGCTGTTGGACTGAACCTGGACAAAAGCTATCAAAGCTAACCTCCAGTCAAAGTAGCTCTGTTTTTCCCTGATTAACTAATAGACAAAATCACAGCTGGTGTCATGGGTTGCAGGTAACATTCAGAGGTGTTGACACCACATTTAATTGCAAAGGAAAAACATTAGTTGTGCCTTCCTGGAATGATTTAGCTGGTATCCAGTGAGTCAGAGAGAAGGAAGAAGAGAACATGGAGGAGAAAGTGAGAGATTTCCAGTGGGAGCATGTGTAGTCCCTGTTATTTTTATGTTTGGTTATCACACTGAAATTTTTCTACAGAAAGAAAGTGTCATGCACTTCACTTTCTGCAGCACTTTGGAATAATGATGTGGCAGATTTAATTGAGAACTAATGTTCTCCTTAGTTTGTGTGGTACCCCTGGATGCAAGTATAAGTGACTGGGGAGAAAAAAAGCCTCACTATATATAATTTCCTTACAGTGAAGGATCTGAATGGCTTTTAAAATCTGGCAGCAAGCTCTAAGGTTTGAACTGCCATAATCAGTTGATTGCAAAACAATTTCTGCATGGTTTTAATTAAGCAAAACCATGCTGCAGTTTCTTTCTGCATTGAAGATATCTTAATGCAAATGGCCAGAGACAGAAGGCAGAACATATCAAAAAGACAGTCTTTTGGTGCAGTCTACAGTAGTACATTACCACACTTTGCTGTGGTTTTACTGCTACTACAGGGCAATATAATTTAAAAACTTTACGATGTAGGGTGAAGAAGGGTGGCTTGAATTGGAGCTCAGTTAGAATCATTCATCTGCAAGTGCCTTTGGCATATCTGGGAATGTGATATCTGGGCATATGCTGCTGGTCTTCAGTTTAGTTGTTATAGCTAAAGCTGCACTTGGACGGTTCTTAGTCAAGTACCAAAGTGCAGCAGAACTGGAGTACAATTAAAAACTGTGGTTGTGTCAAAGAGGAGAACTTCAAGATGGCCTCTAGAAATGTAGTTGAAAACCCAAAGTTACTTTCAGAACAGGGCGTAGAGCAGGAGGGTATCTGCAGGAGGTCAGAACTTGCAGAGAGATTGGTAGGTAGGTGTTGCCTTCTCTGCAGAAGTTGAAATATTTTTTTAAAAATCTCACTGATGGGCTGATTTTAAAACACATCACTAATTTCAGTGTAGCTTTGCAAGGTGGGTGTGACTTGGCAGCGAGGAAGCTCGATGTAGTTACTAGGTCACATTGTCTCTATTTTACAGATAGGTGTGCTAAGCCACAAAGTGGAAAAAGATTTGCTTCCACAGAACTAATCTGTTTTTTTGTCACAGTGTTTTAAATAGAATTTTTAGATTCCTTTTTCATCTCTGCCATTTTCATTTCTTCCTTTAAATTAAATAAATAATATCTGACCAAGTATTTATTTATTTAAGTATTTATATTAGATGTCCTGAAGGTGAATGGTTGTACAGTATATTACAGAATTTTAATGTAGTAGGTCCACAGTATCAGCCCTTGATCTTGTGCCTGTGACTGGTAATGACTTGCCTTGGGAGTAGCCTTCATGATATCTAGGATCTTTCACAGCATTTGCCCTGCTTTTAAGGTAGAAAAAGAAAAAAAAAAGAAAAAAAAAAAAGAAAAAAAATCCCAACAAAACAACCCCATACTAAATAAATACAATTGAAGTTATAAAGGATATTAAATTGGAACTTTGCAACTGAATTTGTCAATATAAAGAAGATTTTAAATAGTATATGACTTTTTTTCTGATAACTTGCATATCACACTTACCCTGAAAAGAGCTCCATATAATGCTAGATGTCTCCATCCTCATGGAGGACAATAAGCCGGGGTTGATTACATGCTTTGTAACTTCTCATCTGAAGTGATAGTCATAGATGTGAACCTTGAGTTTGTTCTGCCTTCACCTTGGACAATGAAAACAGAACAAAACCTAAGCTGCTTTGCAGGCCACTTCTATGAAGAGGTATAATTTTGTAAGAAATTTTAGGTGCTTTGCTGATGAGTCCATGAAAGCACAGGGCTGGATGCAGTTTCCTGATTTGTTAAGTCTAGTTTTAAAATTGGCCTAACACTCCTATTACATGGAAAACAAGGTTGCCCTTGGCTAAACTGTCTTTCTTAGTTGCTACTATTCAGCTTGTTACTTTGTTAACATCCTGTTTATCTTTTTTTTTACCTCAGTGGTGAAAGCCCCTGGCATGTATCTCTATAGAGCAAATTGTAACTCATCTCAGCTTCCACCTTGCTGAGTTTAACAGTGTTTTTGCAGAAGGTGGCTCTTCCTTGTCTGCACATGCCTTTCTCTACATGTCGCAGACTGAGTTGTATGGTGTTCAGCTTATTGTAGCAAGTGTTTATGACTTAGTTTCATTGCTGCTCCTTGTAGCAACAGGAGTGCATTGCCTGGTGCACCCTAGTGAAGTATCTCCCATTTTGTGGCTGTGTTATCTGACTCCAAGGCCTTTTTCTTCTTGGTTTTTTTCAACTGATAAGCTCCCAATTGGTAGCGGAAGTTCTTGTTAGTCTGTAGTGTGCTGTTTCTCTTAGTACTTTTTAACTTCTTTCTTTTGCTTCAGTCCTGGTTCTCCTTTGGTAGTTTTGCTGTAAACTGATGAATTGCATCTTGATTACTGCATCACACGTTTGAACACTGCTTTATGTATGAATCTTTCCTGAATTTAATGTTTTGAGGAGTGCTTTGCTTATGACTGCATTTTTCTGTGATTTAAGGATTTACCTTTCTTGATCTTACTGTATATGCCCCATCTGTACATTTTAATAGAGAAGCATCTTCTCCACATGGGAACCTGTTGACTTGCCACAGTTTTGGGCTACCACAGTCAAAGATTTCTAACATGCTCTGTTGAAGCAAAATGGTAGATATTTCAGGTTAAAAATTATACTGGAAAGCATACTACTTGAAAGTTCATGTTTTGACCTTAAGATTAAAAAAATTGATCCATAGAGTTATTTGCTGCCTCCCATTTATATAGACTTTGTTCTCTGAGTGTTACTAAAGAGGTGAAGGTGTGAAACTGAATGAACTATTTTGTTTCAAATGATAAGGAAGCTATGTTATAAAATGTTAACACTAAGCATTTTTTCACAGGTTTTTAGTGGAGTTTTGGTCCTATATTTATTATTTACTGCTCCCTGC
>VYXD01008566.1:18052-74554 GCA_013397195.1 Hylia prasina | reverse complement strand
CCCCCCCCAATCCTATACTACTAGCCTGTGGATTGATTTAGTCAGAAATAATTTGTCCTTTTTGTGTCTTTCAGACTTCATTGAAAAAAGAACTGGATACACATGCTCAATTTCATTTGTGAAAGGTGGAGTAAGGTAAGATAATTTTAATGGTTACTACTGTAATGTGTTGATCTGTTGGCACTGAAGGCAAGGGTTCAAAGATTCACATAAATTAGAGGCAGAGAAATCTAAAGGAACTTCAGCCTTGGAAATAATGAAGTGCTGAAAAGATCCAATGTTCAGGTACCAGTGGTGTGCTTTTATCCTGTTTGCATTGTGGGGAATTCATTATATTGGCCAGGGATTTTCTGTTCTTATTTGGGTGCATTGCCCACAGAAGGTGAGGAAGTTCAATAGCTAGTGACAGTATGATATGTTTGTATAATGTAATATGTTTGTGTTTGGACAAATTATGTGTTTCTAGAGGTTTAAAGTGCAGCCTATGCTGAAAGGCCAATATTTGTTGCCTGTTTCTACTATAGGAACAAACTAGTCTTTAGTTTTTCTCCTTAAACATCCAGAGATGGAAGAAGGCAGGTCTGCCTTTCATTGAGCATTGCTGTAGCATAGAGCAGTATCCTGCAGGATGGGAACTGAACCCTGCTGGGTGCTTCACAAACATTTGTCAAGTATTTGCTTCTCCACAGTGAAAGAGCTACTTTATGTCCTATGGCAGGGTGCAGAGGCAGATGGTCACATTAGTAGGCCCTGAGAGAGAAATCTCTGTCCTGGTGGGGCTCCTGTTAGCAGAAGTGAGAAGACTCTCTGCCACTCTTTTCCAAGCAAAGTTCAGTCATTGCTTCAGTCATTGCTCTTGCTTTCTGTGTGCAAAGCAGCTGTGTTTTGAGCTGAGCAGCTGCTTCTGGTATATCAGAGAGTAAGAGAAGTTGGGCCACGTATGCCGATGAGATGGGGGATGTGACCTGAACTGCAAGGCAGTATGAAGCAGACTAATTAAATGAGTCTCCTGATAGCGACAGGAAGTTTTGCTGCTGTGGGAATAGGAAGTAGTGAGAGGTGAAACAGGGTGCTCTTGGTCAAATGTGATGCTTATGGTTGCATGCAGAAATTGAGGGTGGATCTCAGTGTCCTTGTCCCTGATGTAGTGCCCTCAGTGCCCTTTTACAGAGTTCAGCAAATAATGAATGGTGGAGTAGAGTCAATGGTGAACAGTATTGACTTCTCAGAGATATTCCCCTGATCCTACTAAGGGAGATCAAATTTGTTTGTAAGATCAAGCAAAGTCAGCAGCTGCACTTTCTCCTGCAGCATTGCTTTTCTTGTGTTAAATGTGTGTCTTAATGCTGCCTGAGAATCAATTACTGAAAAATCTAGAGAGGTGTGCTGCCATGACTGTGCCTACATCTGAAATGAAAGCAAATGGTCGATACCATGGACTCAGTTATTTAATTGGGGCAGAATGGAATAGAGTGCACAACAGGATGCTCTAGGGGCTTATGTACAATTTTTTTCCTTTCACCATCTTGAACTGCTCAGTGAAGAACAACTTGGGAATCAGACATGCACTTGCAGATCTTTCTCCATCCTAAGAAGGCCAGGATAAAGTTGCCAGCAGCAAATTAGCATTGCCAGACCCTGTAGCTATATTGTGACTTAAAAGGAATTACAGTAATACTAGTCATTCATACCATCTTTCTTTCTTTTATTAATCATTGTCTGCATTGGAAAAGAAATGCCTGAGGCAATCCTTCATCTCCATCCAATGCAGCTTTTTCTTACTGAAGAAATTAAAAAAGAATTGTCATTCTACCCCAAGACAGCTATGACTTCTCCCCTGTGGGGTCTGTCTCCACACTTGCAAAGAAATCCATAATAATAGAGCTAATAGCCAACATTTGGGGCTCCCCTACAGGGACAGCATATCATCCTAATTAAGTGTTTCTCAAATACAACCCTAGCTGTGCAACCCACTCCATATTTTGTCATCTTGCACTACCTGCTTGAAGCTTTGCATTATGGTAGGTCTGGAGAGAAAATAAGAGCGAAGGAAAAGAGAATACTACCACTTCTGTTTGCCTGCTTGCTGGTATTTTGGTGCATATTTTCTTTCCACTGATGTAGATTTAGTGGTTTCTTCATTAGGAGTCAAACTCCATGTTGCATATGTAAAGTCCCACATAAGTTTTTTGATTAAGGCTCCTTAATTATGTATAAGACAGATTATGTCACCCTTTTTAAATAACAGTCACAGCTTTCCTTTCTCTGGGTGACATATCTAGAAAATGTGCCCTGCTAAAGTATATACTGGTGTAGATGATGAGTGGACAAACAGCATGGGTGACTGACTAAGGAGAAGTGATCATTAATATAAGCACAGCAAGCTGCTTTATGATTATTGTTGTTAGCTTTTACTGTGAGTTTACTATCTGCTTTTACAGTTTGGGGGTTTTTAGCAAAAACCACTAGCTAGTTTGTTCCTTTTTCCTTCTTGCCAGCTTGTAAAGTATAAGTGTAGAGTAGGCCATGTGTGACTGCATGGCTGTGTTAAAGGTGCAGTGATCTTGTTTCTTAGAGCATAATTAGTTCATCATCCTCTTGTTAATGCTAGATCAATTCATGCCCCTTTCCAATGTGGCATGTATGATTGCAATAACTACACATACAGTCATTGTATAATGTGTGGCACTTGGCCTTTCTGTAATATTCTGTATTCCATTAGAGGATTTTCTGACTGCTGGCTTTAGTATACAGAGCTAACCATGGCTTTTAGCAGTGAAGAGAGAGATGAAGCACTGAGTTTGAATAATATGTTACATGACGGTGTAGTGGTATTGAATAGAGCCTGGATGCAGGGAGAGGGAAAGAAAGAAGAGTAAGAGGACATGATGTCACATAGCTAATGAGAACAGCTGAAGAGAGCACATAGGGAGAAGGCAGAGGCAGGATTTCAAATGTTTTAAGTGTCTAGAAATGACAGTGATCTGTGGGCTGTTACTTTGGTTCTTTCTTATGACTTCTGTCGTTTTTTACAAATATTTTGTCTATATTATATTTTGTGCAAGCACAAAAATCAAACTTTTTCTAGAATTAAATGCTTCTCTTACATAAAGCCCTTTAAAGTCTCAGAACTTTATCCTGTCCAAGCTTGCATTCAATTCAATAACATTTATTTTACTCCTGTGTTTGCATTTTAATTATAAGGCTGTTACAATGTTTAAATTACAAAATGTCCAGTACCTAGTTGTTAATAATCTCAGTATTATCCTTGGGAGATAGATGAACTACCACAGAGTAATAATGAGGGTTTCAGTAATGATTGTTTCACTAAAACATACTGGGAGAATTAACACTTAATCTCAACCATCTAAACCAACCTTCTGAACCAGCTGCCTACCATACTACTTTCATTCTTGAAAAATCTGCATATAGATGATTTCCTACTTCCATTAGTATTTTCCTTTTAGCTAGGAAGATAAGATAGAAAGTGACCATGTAGGTCCTTGGGTACAGACTTCCCCACATCAAAAGGTCTGGACTGTGCAGTACAAACCCTTGTAAAGATTCTGTATAGTCTCCATACATATGGATGGCAATAGCCTGAAGCACTGCAATAAAAGACAAAAAAATCTGCAGTTTGCTTCAGACTGAGCATTGCTACTCTCTGAAGAATAAATAGCAGAATAGGCTCATAGTTATTTTTAAATTTAGTGCAGGATTTTTCATAACTTTGGGGAGGTCAGGGAAAATTTTCAATTCTTACCTTTAATCTGAAGTCAGACATCTCAACAAAAGTCCTTTGTGGACACTGAGTATCTGCAGCCCTTGGTAAAGTCAGGAGCAACTGTCAGTGATCTGAAGTCTCCCAAGAAGTCAGGTCAGTCTTAAAATCTACACCAGGAGAAATCTGAACTTTCCTGCTTTCTTCAGTGGAACTGAAGCTTACAGTTGTGTGTCTGCTCATGTGCTGCCCCCAAGCTGAGTCACCTTGCTGAACCAGAATTTATTTGATCATAGAATCTCCTGAGTTGGAAGGAGCCCACAAGGATCATCAAGTCCAGCTCTTGATCCTGCACAGGACAACCCCAAGAATCCCACCATGTGCCTGAGGGTGTTGTCCAAATGCTTCTTGAACTCTGTCAGTCTTGGTGCTGTGACCACTGTCCTGGGGAGCCTGTCCCAGTGCCCAGCCACCTTCTGGGTGAAAAACCTTTTCCTAATATCTAACCTAACCTTACCAGCACAGCTTCATGCCATTCCCTTGCAATTCTGTCACTGGTCACCAAAGAGAAGAGATTGGTGCCTGCCCTCCCACTTCTACCCCTCCTACTGGATGTCCCATAGCTATTAATGTAGCACAATTAGACATTTTTAGCCATGATATTCAGAAGAAATCTTAACTGCTTGTCTATTTGGCTATTGTGTGCATGTGCAGGGAGCTACAGACCTACTTCTAAAGCACCAAGATGCACAACTGACACTTTTGCTGTTTGAAGAATGAATCAATAAGTATATTAAAATTCAGGCCAAATTTGTCTGAAGGGGGAAACATATACAAATATTACCTTCTAACAAGATGATTAATTTCAGCTCAAGGCAGAGAACTGCAAATGTGAGTCAGAAAAAGAGCTTAAAATCGCAGACTAAGGAAATATTTTGTGCTTTTAAGGGCTTTTTTTTTATTATTGTTTTTATTTTTATGTCAAGTTGGTAGAGATACCAAAATGCTAAAACAACAGAAGAGGAAGAAAAACAAAAAAGCCCTTTTTTACAGAATGTTAACAGTTTTCTTGAAATGAATAGTGTATTTATTCTTTTAAAAAGCCTTTGAATATTATCAAGAAAATCATCATGCCTTATAGCAGAAACTTTTCCAGATGTTGCATGCTTGAGTGACCCGAGTAATCGAAAAGCCTACATGAACATATTCAACAGTTTGTGAATATAAGAAATTGTAGTGAATAATGAGGATTTAAGGTTCTGGGTGACTCTTGGAGAGGCTTGTGTAACAGAATCCCACAAACATTTCAGATTTGCACTGGGGTTTCCCATAGAATCACTAAAACTGGAAAAGACCCCCAAGATCATTTGAGTCCAACACATACAAAGTCATAAAAAGGCTTTAGCTATATCTTGTGTTTTTGTGGTCTCAGGAGGTTTCAGGAAGTCTTTACTCATGATTTTACATTTCTGAGAAAAGCATCCAGTTTTTGCATCTCTCATATTTTAAAATCAATCAGACTTTCTGGCTGTCAGAATGGCTTTTTAAGTTGCTCCACTGGGAGTTTCCAATTTGGGAATTTTTTAAAGGCACCTTTTTTTTTTTTTTATGTGTGAAATATAGATCTGTTACTAAGATTTTTTTAGAGTTTTAAATTCAATTCATACTATTGAATTTTATATATATGGAAAATGTGATCTAGGCAACTTCAGGCTTGTTAATTTGACTCTAATAACCTTAGAATTTTTTTAAAGTAATAAATAATTAAAGACATGGGAGCTAAGTGGAGGGAGGGTGAAACACAATCTATTTTTCTAAGATAGGTCATGCCAAACTGGCCTAGTATCTTTTTTTAATAAGAAAGTAGGTTTTCTAGAAAAATAAATGGGCTAGATCTGGTCTCTCTGGATTCTACTGAGACATTTAACATGGTGCTGCATCAAAAATAGTGTTCAAGGTGGAGAAAGATTTGGTTAGTGTAAGAAGTGTAAATGCACCCAAAGAACTGACACAAGAGAGAGACAGAAGGAGGTAGATATATGTGATGTTGACTTGTTTTGTTTTCTTGAGGCTTTTTTGTTTATTTCGATTTTTTTTTTCCTGGAGTTGATATTGTTGGCATGCTATGTTGAAAGCAGGCTGTTGAAACTTGTGGGTGGGAGGAGGACATTAGTTTCCAGTGCACAGTTTCACATGGAGTGACTATACAATTAATTGGGCAGTTAGATAATACTCAAGGGATGGAATTCCACCCAGCAAAGTGTCAGGCCACACACTGTCATGAATTCTCTTACCCAGTTTAACCTTGGTGTCAAAATTAGCAGTATGACAGTCTGAGCTCTTATGTAATCAGTGGAAAGAGACAGATTTTTAATTAGGCACCCAATTCCTGCTTTCTGTCTTGACTATTAACAGAGCCTGGGCACCTGACTCTGGCATCAGTGCTGAATGCCTGAAACTGGATGGTGCTGCAGCCTCAGCTTAGGAAGTAATGCAACAACTTTTCCTGTGAAGAGGGAGTTCAGCAATGGAAGATTTTGAAGGAGAAAGGCCTGTATGAGGGTAAGTGGGTTCAAGTTTGTCCTTTAGTCTGTCAGTTTGACACCATAATGAAAATGATATATGGGGTACAAGCAAGTGTCAAAAAATGATATTTCCTGTTGAGGGCAACTCCACTGGGAGCGTCTGGGCTGGGACCTGATATAGAATAAGTGTGCAGCACTTCTTGCAGTATCTGAGAAATGTCATCTCAGTATGTAATAGAAGCAGAGAAAACTGAAAGAGGGTAGATTTAGATTAGATATGAAGAAGTAATTTTTTACAGTGGGAGTGGTGGGACATTGGAACAGGTTGCCCAAAGAGGCTGGTGATGCCCCATCCCTGGGAATGTTCAAAGCCAGGTTGGATGAGGCTCTGAACAACCTGGTCTAGTGGAAAGTGTCCCTGCCCATGTCAGGTTTAGTTGGTTTTTAAGGTCCATTCCAGCCCAAAACATTCTGTGAAAAACTGCAGGGATGATCAAAGTACTTATGTTACAAGAGGAATCTGAGACAGCTGTGTTGGATATGTCAGGAATACTGGTAAAATGGGAAATGTAATTGCCACAGCACTGCTGCTGGAGTTATGGGAAGCTTTGAAATGTGGCTGATATCAGCTAGGTGATAGCCAACAAGCAGAATGTCTGCAGCTCATCAGAGGACTAATGCAGATGTGCAACATTATGGTATTGTAGGAAGAATATGATACCAAAACAGAAGTGTCTACCTGTGTGATCTAGAGGTGATGTGAACTGAATATATGGCATGTCTTACTGGTTGAGTTTGTGAGTTCACCTGGCACGTGGATAAAATATTTAACCAATGTAGAATGCATAGTGATAATTACATAATACATGATAGTAGTCAGTAGAAGAATGCTTTATGTACAGCTGGGGACAAGCCTAAAGATTTATGAAGGTCAGTGATTGCTTGGTTCCTTTGGACTTAGGCTGTTTGGCAACTTGTGCTTTTTGATTGACTCCCACAGAACGTGATGCTAACTGTCTACTATATTGCCCTGCAGTTCCCCTGCATGGCACAGGGAAAGCTGTGTGATAAATCAGGCTTTGAGTGAATTTGTAGGGCTGGACAAAGGCATGTTAAGCTTAGCCTGTGACAAAGATGCATTTAGAAGCTGACTGCTAGACAGCAAACTGAGAGAAAAGCTCGCTCAGAACTGAAAACTGTGGCTGTAGATCCCTGATGTGCCTGTAGTGACAAGTGATGGGTGCAGCACTTACAGTCGGTGACAGCCCTTGCTCCAGATACCTCCTTAGTTTGACAAACGCTGAAACTTAAAACTGTATGTTAGTGAAGAGCTGCCCTTTCCCTGGATGCTGGTTTGTCCCAACACTGGATTCAAAAAGGAGCTGAGTCCTTTGAGCAAGGGTGAGTAATGTGCTTTCTGCGCTGTTGTAAATCTTGAGTTGCTCTAATTGGCTTTGTCAGCTATTAAGATGTTGTTCAGGTTGCTCTGTACAGGAAATATTCATAAAATAGCAGGAGGAAAATACCACAGCAAGAAGCATTTTTAATGTACTTCTGGCAGCAGTATGTTTAGTTCTCTAGTTATTTGTTCATTAATAAGGGCTCAGCCTGGGTTCTTTCTGAGGTTTTTAAGTGCTGAGAAGAATATCAGGAGAGAGTAGTATGGCTTCTTTTTTTTTTTTCCTTCTGCTTTGTAATTAATTATTGTGTAGTAGTACTAAGTTGTTATTGTTCTGTGGTAAAAACAAATGTATGATGATCTCACAGTCCTTACTTGGAAAGTTGCCACAGTGAAGAAAAACTCTGTTTATGCACTGAATTGTCAGTAGTTTGGAAGGGGGTTGTTCTGTTAGAAACAGAGTGCTTTGAATGACAGTCCAAGAGAAGGGATGACAAGGAGGGGAGAACTGAGAAGTGTGAAAATGTGTCAAGGCTCTTTCAGGTTTATTTTTTATTAGGGTCATGGTCAACTACCTTAGATTTAGATTCCATCCCAGTTTATATGTGGCTTTTTCCCCCTGTATTCTAGGTTTTATTTAGCTCCAAGTCATGTTTTTCTGGCTAGTAAACTGGGGGTTTATTTTGAAAATCTGTCTAAGCCTCTTCCTGATAGACAACACTTGGAGCACCTCAGGCCTGCATGGCTGTCACTTAAAAAGATGCCCAGAAAAACTGGAAGAACATCACTTGAAGATGTTTCTGGAAAAGAAAAGATTGTAAGGTCTGAGGGAACCCACCTCTAAATTTCAGGAAAAAGATATCTCACAGTCATGTTGGGGAAGAAGAAGAAACAGAAGAATTTCCAGCAAACCCAGATTCTTTTTGTGTGGGAATGGGGATTGAGGGGGATGATGGTGGATCAAAAAAGCACAATCTACAGTTGTAGATCATTACTAAACATGAGATGCTACAATGCAAATTTAATCTTGTTTCATAGTCTCTTAAGATAGCTGTTTGAAAGTTAGAAAAAAATGACCTTTTGAGGACTCCTATCCTTCCCTAATCAATTCTATCTAGCTGCCTATTTTGCTTAACTTCAGTTAAGTGAAACCCATCCAAAGACTGTCCCCCTTGCTTAACCTTTTCATAGCATAGCATTTAATCAAGGTAAACACTGTCCTTATGCTTTGTTCACACATGTTCTTAAACAGTAATAAAAGCCTAAATATTTTTTTACAACAAAACTATGTGAACTAGTGAACTTTGTGTGCAGTACAAGAGAGAAGGTTGTTCCAACTTACTTGCATATTCAGCAAATATATTTTTAATAGTATGTTTGCTGTTAGGATAGAATATATGCTATAAAAACTAAAAATAAATTTTGCCAAGGTATTTTGGGGGTTTGTAGTCAAGCATGATAGAGATAATTTATTCTTGAAATGTGTTTATGTTGATTTTGTTTGGAAACAAGAATACATGCCTTGCAGAATATTTATGTTCAAGATTGATTGGTAATTTCCATATTAGAAAACCCCTACACTTAATGTAGTTCCTGCTAAATTTTGACCCCAGAAATGTCTAGAATGGGAAGATAAGATAATCTGAAAGATATATTATAGCACAGACCCTTGTAGGAGCATACTGTCATTGAAAATATTTTAATAATAAGGTGTCTGAAATTATACTTTTGCCTTCTCTTCATTTTAACATGAACAAAGAAAGAGTTTTAAAAGTGCTGCTTGGCTATTAACACCCAGCTATTTTTACTGGGGCTTTTGAGCAGTGATCTGGTATTTCTAAGGGGAGGCATTTTCACTTGTGGTTGTTCATGTTCACTTTGGAGGCTTTCTTCAGTCAAATCTGCTGTGGTCTGAGACAGGGTGGTTTTTGGAGCTGTCCCAGGCAGCTGCCAAATACTGTCAAACATTCAAAGTGGAGGTGTAGAAAAAAAAACAGTTGTGTGGAGGAAACTCCAGTTGTGTACACATACAGATTTGGTGTAGTGTCCTGGAAGCATCTTGGAATAGTGGGATTGATGGGCCAAGGCCAGAAGTCTGACGTTCAACAAGGTGAAGTGCACTTACGTCACAACAACCCCAGGCAGTAGTGGGGACAAAGTGGCTGGAAAGCTGCCCAGTGGAAAAGGACCTGGGAGTGTGGTCCACAGNTGAGAAGCAAATGAGGGAGCTGGGGCTGTGTAGCCTGGAGAAAAGGAGGCTCAGGGGAGACCTTATCACTCTCTCCAACCACCTGAAAGGAGGTTGTGGCCAGGTGGGGGTTGGCCTCTTCTCCCAAGTGATAAGTGACAAGACAAAAGGAAACAGCTTCAAGTTGTGCCAGGGGAGGTTTAGATTGGATATTAGGAAAAATTTCTTAATTAGAAGGGTTGTCAAGCACTGGAACAAACAGCCCAGAGAAGTGGTTGAATCACCATCCCTAGAGGAGTTTAAAAGACTTGTAGATGTGGCACTTGGGGGGCACAGTTTAGTGGTGGATTTGGCACTGCTGGGTTAGTGGTTGGACTGAATCTTAGTCTCTTCCAACCTATTGCAATGATTCTGTGAATTTTCAGAAACTTGTAGATCTCCATCTTCAGGTGTTTTTCTTGTTATTCAGCTGGCACTCTTAATGTTTGTTAATCCCATCCTATAAGATGACCCAGACTCTACGTAATAAATGTGACAGGTCCCTTAGTCTTCAGTGAAGACTGTTAGTACTAGGTGAACAAGACGTGACTTTTTAAACTGAACCCATAAGGCACCAACTATCATTTTTATGGGTGATGGGAGGCAAAGCAGCAAGTGTGAGCTAGCTTTGATTTTCCTTTTTAAAAGGTTTTAATTTGGGTTTGAGGTAGAGAATAAAGACTTTTTCTTCAGTATAGAGAGAAGGGAAACCTTCTCCCTAGTTAAGCTGTCATAGAAACTAAAGGAAAATACAACTTTTAAAATATTTTTCTACTACTTTATTTCTTAAGTAACTGGGAGTCTTCATGTATTCTGTTTTTTTTTTAATGCATGAGCCCAAGTTAATGCAGGAACTCTATAATTCTACTATGAAGAAGATTTAATAACCTTTAAGAAAGGAAAAATGTTAACAGCTTCCTTACAGAATTAAAGTAATAGCTTTAGAAAAGAAGACAAAAAACAAGTTGAAAGATGTCATATTAGTGATCGAAATGTCATGGTAGTAATCTGTTGGTATTGGAAATACAGAAAAGATGGTAAACAATCAGACTGTAGCATGTTTTGTGCAATGCCATATTTTGCAGCAAAATCCACTGTTATTGGGAAAAAAAGTCTTACTTTCTAATTGTTTATATAAATGTATAAATAGCTTAGTTTGCTGCTCTGACTTGTTTTCATTGTATTTTTTTAACATTTTAGCAGAAGAATTATGAGTATCTTCACATGCCAGTCTAACAAGGTTTAAACTTGGCATAGAATTGCAATTACTTATCAACATAGTGATCTTGATGTTTCTGTTGTTACTGAAAAAGAAAGCCATCACTGCTTTATTTTGTTATTGTTTTGTTGTTCATAGGCTGTAGAAGTAAAGAACTAGATTAAAAAAGAAATTAGAGTTTAAGGGCATTTTACATATTTTTAACAATAAGGTGGGGGATAATACCAAATTTTCAGAGTCAACAATGATGCACTATCAAACATGAGCTCTTTGCTCATCCTTGCTTGTTCAAGGATGGGTTCTTTAACTGTGTACTTAAATGGCTGTCGAAGATAAATTCTGAAAAAAAGTATTTTGTGAATATTTAAGATGTGGCCCATATCAATAGTTTAACAAGTAGCATTTAGTTTCTGAATTACTTTAATAAAAATAAAAAACTTTAGTAATTTCCTCCCTGAATCATGGTATTTCTCCATTAATCAGCTTTGAAAAACATATACTACCAGAAGAATAGCTTTTTCTATTTTGGATTCAAACTATGACAAATCAGCATTGTTTTGTGTGGTGCCTGTTGGTGCATTTTATCCTGAAACAATGGGTTATATGTGTTAACCCCTTTGCTTTGATGGGTTAAGTAATAGTTATGAAGTCAACCCTGCCACACAGGGTCTTCTCTTTCTTTGAGAAGGAAGGCTGGAAGAGAAATGCTTTCAGATAGTATTTGATATGGTAGGAGAAAAAAATGGAAAGAAAAAGGTTTTGAGGACTGTTTTTAAGGAAGCTCTGCTGGGAGCAAAAGTCAAGCTTAGGGACAGTGGTTATGGATACGAAGGACAAAACAGATGCCCAGAGCACTGGGAATGAGTGGTTTCAGTTGATTGTGTTTTACTGTGTGTTTGTTGATATTTAATCAATGTTAGGAGTTGGAGAAATGCACTTGGTTGTATTCCAGCTTGTCTGTAATTGAGAGTTTGGATATCTTGCCATGCAGTGAAGGGAAGAGGCAAGTGCAGACAAAAGATGTCTCATGATTTTTCTTCAAGTCTTAAGGCAGCTTGTAACTGTTCCAGCAAAGCTCCAGTCATCTGGTGCCATTCTTGTGGGTCTTGTTTAAAAACTGTACTACTTCCCCTTCCTCAGGAGCACCAGTAAGTACCAATAAGTACTTGGCATCCATCACAAAACATCTTTCATTAGACTAGACTAAATCAGTTTGCTAAATAGAGCCTCACAGAATAGGAAAGTTCTCTTCTATGTCCAGCTGCATCCATCTCTACAGAGATGACACTGGCGTATTATAACGTAATGATTTGGCTCTGAAGTCATTTAGCACAAAAGTAAGGTGTCTCTTGTCCTGAGGTCAGTTTCCATAATAGTGATCAAAAAGGAAAACCTGAACATGAGAACTGAAAGGATTTTGGTTTGTAAAAGTGCCTGCAAAATAGACAAGGCAATTACCACATAGTCACTGGTTTCCTAGAACTGAGGAGAAATTCACAGTATATTTTGCCCTGTTGAATCCTGCATTCTGAGTTGTAATCTTGGCACATTAAGGAGTTCTTGTATAACGTGACAGAATGCATTAGGAAAATCCATGTGGATAAGCGTTTGCAAATTCTATTCTTACTTATGCAGAATGGGCCTGGGGACTGTCACTGGGGAGAAAAATTGAATATGTTTTAACTGTAATTGTTTGGCTGCTGCTGTTGTCCACTTCCAGGAGATCTAATTTTATCTGCAATTGTAAGAGGCAGGTACAGCTGCAGTTTCATGACATATGCTTTTATGCAAATGTTAATAAATATGTTAACTTTTGCATCTTCTACCTGACTGTGCAAATTTCTATTCCTTCTCACCCCCTCTGGATCTCTGAAAACACTCACCCATTTGCAAGATTGTAATTTATGCTACCAATCATTTAAATTAGCTAAACAATTTACAGGGCTCAGGTCATATAATAAATTGTAGATGTAAATGTAGGATAGAAGACAGTATTTTTGTGACTTTTACAGTCTTTATTGTGAACTGAGGCTGCATACCTGATGTTCTCTAGCACTCAGATAATTTCATAGCCAAAATATGGATGCAGTTTAGTAGCTCATTGCCTGTAGAGTCCTCCTTAAAAGTCTTGTCTGTATTACCCCAGAGCCATCCCTCCTAAGGTATTTAGCCACAGAGATATTCAGAATGGAAGAATTAACAAAGTATTTTTTGGATGCACACTAATACCACTTTTTCTGCATCGTCCTTTAGTAGCTGGATTTTCACAGGGCTTTGACATGGTTGTTGTTTCAGTATTAAAGGGTTACGGCTACTCTCCTTCATTTCAACCAGTGGTTCCTGACTTCTTCCACATAGGTAATGCCAGACTGATTTTTTTTCTAACTCACTTTCTTTTGGATTAGCAAATGTGCTAATTGTTTTTAACTGTATACTTTATGAAGAACTATTTGCCTGTAGGGTTTCAGTTACACTTCGTTTTTGTTTTCTTTGTTGAAAAAAGATTGCATTCTTGAAAAAAGATTGCTTTCTTTTTCGTCTTTCTTAATTGCATAAAGAAAGTTATTAATAGACTTTCCCTTTTCAGAACTGGAAAATACCCAGAAAGACATTTGCTCACACTTTCCAAATACAAATTTGCTTCTAAATTGAAACCAAACATGGAAAAATTTAGAATGTTCAGTGACTATTGTGTGTAGTTCTGAGCAGATGGAAACAGCTGTTTAGTTCTTAGAATGTTTAAGCTGATGGTTTTAAATTGTCCATGAACTATGCAAATAAAGTTGGTGGGAAGTGACTGAGGAATACAACCCACGATCAGTAGCGTTAAATTAGCTTCTTCTTCCACTGGAAATTTTTCAGGGTGTTTTTGAATCAGGAAAGAAATAAATCTATTGATAACTGAGTTTAATAATGTCCCATTTAGTTTTGTCAAGCAGTTCTAGCTTACTTCACTTCTAAAAGTTAAAAAGTTGAGTTTTGTGACATTTACTGTTTTAAAAAAAATTATTTGACAAAGATGTATTACAATGATATCTTTGTGGGCAGGCAATCATATTATGTTTTCAGTGGAAGCAGATATATTGTGCTTGTAATGTGGAAATTATCCAAATGATCACAAACTGCCCTGACTAACCTCTTATGGGTAGCTCTCATTCTTGCATCTTTAGTCTATAAAAACTCTGTAAATGAAGCTGTAGAGTAGAGAGGAGATCTGCAGGACCTGAAAAGGCTGGTAACAGTAAAATTAGTGCTCCTAACTGTTGAAGAAATTATCTCATACAGCATGGGACTGCAGCATCTGCTGGTACATGTAAACAGTGAAGAATGGCACAAAACTCCACATACGTGCTGTTACACTCAGAATCTTTTTATATAAGTGCAAAGATGAAACTCATGCTATATTTAAAGACCAGTAGTTGTTGTTATTATAATTATGAGGTCATTACAGCCTGATCCAGGATTCATTACTGGATTCAGTAATTCAGTAATTACTGGAAAAGAAATAATGCTTCTGTATAGGGGAAAGTCTCAGTAAGTAACCATGCTGTTAAATTCATTGAACACATAAAGTGTCTACTTCTATCATGCTGTAATGCTCACCTTTTTCCTCCCCCTCTGGACTGTAACGTGGTTTCATTCTGTTGATGGGTATGTTGAGGCATTTCAGCTCTTGTGAGCATCCAAAGGACTTCAGATACAGAAGGATCTGAATATCTGAGGATTATGATGTTCATGTTGGTCATTTCTTCTTCTCCACTCTAGGATCCACTTAGGGTCATTTTTATATTTGCTGACAAGCTTTTAAACTTGCTTTTTTTTTGGTGTTTGTTTGTTTGTTTGTTTGTTTGTCTGCAGCTCCAAGTTATGTCCAGATTTACTGTATGTGATACCATACATACAACTGATCACTCTAGAACCAATTTTGCCCAGCCTTAAGTCTACAGTTCTTTAAGTGACCATGGGTGAGCTATAGCCACAGTCCCTCCAAGTGCCAGCTCTGTACTCTCTCTCTTTTTATCCCATGCTTCTACTCCATCCTGTGTCTCCAAGTCTGAAGGCCTCTGCTATCATACCAGGCCTTTGTTTTTCTACACTAAATCATAGTGTTGAATTGCAAAATGATGATGGTACCATACAAATATAAACAAAAATAAAAACAAATCAGCCACAGACATCTGTGCAATTGGAAAAAAAATGTTGTCACAGCTGAATCAAGTTTAATTGCAGGCTAAAACAAAGTTGCAGGCAGGTCAACAGAAGTCAACAAGTTGCAGGCAGGTCAACAAAGCAAGCCTGAAAATCTAAATGCTCAGCATTTGCAAGCCCTGCTGCAAGGCTTCTGGCCAGTCACTGGTGATGGCAGTGTGGTATCTACAGGTAACAGAGCTGCAAGGGCCAGCGAGGGACACTGGTAACACATTGTCTGTCATGTTACCTCCAGACCTTAAATACCGATGTCTGGGTGTGATGCCCAGCTCAGAAGTTCTCAGGATGCTTGTCAGCTGAATATGGGAGTGCAAACATGGAGATGCCACACAGAATACCAGTACTGCTCATTACACTGGTTTTCTCAGTCTCTAGCATTGCCTGTTCTCAGAGAAGACTCCAGGCTTGATTAAGCTTTTGTTCTGACCCAGTCTTTATATCCAGCTTTTGGTCCCTTTGGCTAGAAGGTACTGCCTCTCCAGCAGTAGATGTAGGAACATATGCCCACACTGTGGTGCAGTTCAGTAGCTTAGTTTAACCTGTTGCTGAAAGTGGCTTTGATGAGGTGATGGACTGTAAATGCAGTGTGGCTGAAATGTAGCTACCTGCTCTCATCTGGGCCTGAAGAGCAAGACAGATAGCTGTGGACAAAATGATCATTTCTGCTGCCTTGCAAACCTTGGAGGTTTGACTGCTGAGGTAGGCAGCATGCTTATGAATTTTTGATAAAGTGTGGTGGGAGGCAACAGAAGTTAGCAAAAGTCAGCGTCACTGTGGCTTGCCTTAACATGCAAAAGTTGGGAGTCAAATATATCAGTCATGAGAGTGAGTTAGTCATAAACTTAAGAAAGGAAAGTAATTTGGGATACATCATTCACTTCTCAGGCTTTTTTATATTCCTGCAAAATTTGCTTTTTAAAAAGTGAAATTCAAGTGAACTTGGCCTGTAATAACATACTGGTTTTAGAAGTCATGTAAGTGCTTGGAGAATTGACAAAACTCTGACATTTAAGTTCATATTTTTGAGCACTGAGTGCTGCAAGGAACTTAGCATTAATATACACTCTTTGTCTTTGCATACCATTTTTTTCTCTTTTTTTGTGGTTGTTGTATCATCCCTGCAGCAGTTGGTTTTTCTTTAATAAATTTTTAGGCCACTATACTGCTTCAGTTCTAAAGATTGATCAGTACTAGCTGCTGAAAATCACCTAGTAGATTGTGCTTACTTGAAAATTATTTCTAAAAGCCCTGTACTCTAGAAACCCATGGCCATACCCTATAGGAGTCTTAATATTCCTTGAATTCTTGGAATTTTGAACTGAATTGTTTATTACATCTGGTCTGTTAGTGGCTGAGGGTGAAAGAAAAGACTTATTGCAGAATAAAGTATGTGCACAACACATACTGCAGCTACACAAGTACTTGTTACCTTCTGTCTGAGTGGAGAATTTTAACCTGTAATATGTTGGCGTGAGGAGGTATGAACCTTTGAAATAAGTACCTGCAACGTTTTTATTTATCTTCAGGTGTTTGCTCATCTTACGCATGAAAACTGTCAGAGCAGTTGAAATACCTTTTGTTACTTTTACCAAACTTTACTTTTTGTTGTTTCTGTCTCAGAGCTAACATCATAATACCTACTACAAGACATTTATTTTCTCTAATAGCTCTGTTGCTCAATCACACCTCAACAAAGAATACAGTATTTTGGTAAGGCTGATAGTCAAAGCTGGGGAAACTCACAAGAATTTTTACAAGTAGGGAACAATTGTTGAAATATGGTATGCCAGTAGAAATCTTAGATACTGATTTGTAATGAAATTCATAGAAATATGTCAGTGACATTTGGTCTGATTTTCTCTTATGACACTTCAAAGACAGTCAAGCCACTTACCTATTTTCCTCGTACCTTGTGTTCTTTATTTATTCCAGTTTTGTGCTACTGGTGAAGGCTTTTTTAATTTAGCAGCCAAATAGAGCCAGTTTCAATATATTCCAAATATTATCCCAGTATGTTTTAAAGCGATTGGTGATCATTGATTCTTATCATGACTCCAGATGTGACCTTGCCAGGGCTGAGCAGAGAAGCAGGATCACTTCCCTTGATGTGCTGCCAATGCTCTTCCTGATGATCTCGAGGAGACCATTGACCTTCTTGGCCCCAAGGGCACGCTGCTTTCTCATGGACAGCTTGTTATCCACCAGGAACCCCTGATCCTTCTCTATAGAGCTGCTTTCCAGTGGGTCAGCCCCCAGCCTCTGCTGGTGCCCAGGCTTGATCCTCATGAGGTGCAGGACTGAGTTTGCTTTTGTTGAATTTCAGATGGTTCTTCTCTGCCCATCCTGCCAACCTGTCAAAGTCTTTCCAAAAGGTTGCACAGCATTCTGTGGTATCAGTCACTTCTCCCAGCTTTGTGTCACTAGAACTTACTGAGGAGGCATTTGCCCCTTCATCAAAGTCCTTGATGAATATGTTACATGGTAGTGGGCCCAGAATTGAACCTTGGGGGACACCACTAGTGACAGGCCTCCTGTAACTTGTTAAGGAAACAATTTTGAGAACTTGGCAAGAAACCAAAGCAGCACACCCCCTCCATTGTATGTTCCAAGGTGATCTTACTGTTTACTCACGGGGTAGTACTGGCATTAAAAAGGATTCCTTTCACTGGGACAGCTGTTCCACCGAGGCGTTGAAATGGGAACAGTGGTGGGAAGCACAGACTGTTGTTGGCCTCTGAGGAGTTAGATGCTTCTGCTTCCAAAGTGCCAGCATCCCACCACTTGTTCACATGACTCCAAAAAGAAATGCAGACAAGAGCAATGCAGTCAGGATCTTGGCCAACAGCAACCCTCTCTCCCATTGATTTAGAAAGGTCAGTGTAAATAAACAAATAAATTTATTTTCCAGGAAGAAGAAATGACAGCAGCACAAAGGAATCAGGTACTGGAACAACAGAAAAAAAAAAAATTGAAAAGATATCTAGTATTGTAGTCATTAGGCATAGCGTAGGCCTGTGCTCTGTAAGAAAAAAGTTACATGATCAGAAATACATGAACAAAACACAGTTCAGGAGTACAAAACAAGTGTTGATGGAGAAATATGTGCCAGCAGATTTGCATTAGTAGCTTAATACTCCAGTTTTGCTATGCTGCCTGAATCTGAGTAATAGCCTTTGTGGAATATTACTCCTACACTAACATTTATTTTTAATTTTCTAAATACTTGACACTGTTTCAAATCCTGAGTAAATTAGTTATATCTTATTGAAAACACATCTTTTAAAGAAAGAATTCATGCATTGCTGGTTTGTCTTAAGGTGCTGTTGTGTATTTTTCATTTTTATAAACATTTAAAACAGTAAGTGTAAGAATCACACTGAGTCGGAACAATGCCGTGTGGAAATGACTTGAGAGATTTTTTTGGTGTGCCTGTGATCTAATGGGTCATTCCTTCCACGTGGGAAAATGTAGTGTCAAGAAAATGAAGTTTCCATGGTGACTCTGAGGTGCAGTCCTGTTCACCCAGGTGAAACTCAGTGATTTCAGAGCAGGTTGTCAGATCCTATCACACACAGAGGACAGTGCTATCAGTACACACTGATTCCTGGGTTGTTTTTACCAGTATACACTAACTTTAATTAGTTCTATGTTAGTCTGTGGAGTGGATGAATATTATAGACAGGTAGATCAGATAGTTCCCTAGACATTTTGCTGTAATCCAAACTTGGCCAAAACTGATTACAGATCTTGTTTCAGTGATTTTATCCGTCTTGTCTGTGGTCCCCCTCTCATTGCCCATATGAGGGAGAGTATGTTAATACCATTGATCTGTAATCAACAGCAGTATGAAATCTTTAGCAAATGTTATGTGTGTCTGGTTCATGTCCATTTCAGGTCATAAAGTGTTGGGGTTTGGATTTGTTTGTGGTTTTTGTTTTGTTGGGGTTTTTTGTTGGTTTTTTTTGTTTGTAATTTTAGGGTTAGTTGGTTTGGGATTTTTTTTCCTTCTTTTTTTTGTTGTGTTTTCGGGGGGTGCTTGGGGTTTTTTGTGGGTTTGTTTGTTTTGTTTCATTGGGTTTTTTCCCTACCTTTTTTCCCCTGCCTCACTCTTCATTGCAGTAGGAGGAGCTCAGAGAGGGAGTTAAACTGTTTTTTCCCCCTAGAGCAGTGTGTTTCTGCATTGTTAGCTTCATGATTATGATGAAAGAGTGCTCTAGGGGAGGCAGGTGTTGGGAGGGTGTTGAAAAGACCATCAAATTCAGAGAAGTGTTTCCAGTCCAAACTCCTCGACAGAAAATATGTCCCCTGTTTTCATGGGCTTCTCCATGACCTGGGGTTCTCCAGTGTGAGAACGCCAGGTCATGAGGAGAGAAGTCATCCAATGCACAGGAAACTTTGCCACAAAGTGCCCAGCACATTTCTTGTGAGGAGGGTAAAGGTTAATTTAGGGTAAAGACCATTTGTAAGCTGTTTCAGTTTCTGCTGGTAAAGTGGGAGAGGAGGCTGACAGGGTTGAACTTCAAACTTCCCTGTAGCAAAACAGCATTTTCCATGGCACTGGGCTGTTTTCAACTTGATAGAATCTGTTCTGCAAAGTGAAACAGAGCTGTGCTTTTTCCCTTTTAGCTAACAGACGTGTATATTACAAATGCTCACTTCCACCTCTGGATGTGCATATTTTTGTGCTCCTAGAAGCACTACAGGAATAAAAATACTTCAATGACAAGTGAAAGTAAAACAATATTTTATTAAGAAGAATGCTAATTGTATTTCCCTTGTGAATATAGACCAATAGTTTTAATTTGCACTGAGAACTAATTGGCCTAAAATGCAGTTTCCTGTTAAAAGTACTCAAATATATTAAAGAGGTAAAATTGGGTTTTTAGATTATTTGTGTTTGCTGAGGTTCATAGTGGGGAACGATCAAGAAGAAATTTTGTGACTTACAAACTTATCTGCAACTATGTGGACAGTAAAGCAAAAAGAAAGCAAGCCACTTCCTGGTGCTGAAATGTCCTTTTCTCTAAATATCACTGAAAGGTTGCATTTGGGGATTTCCATGTTGCACAAATACATTTGTTATATCTTGTGTTAGTTGATTTAATTTTCTTGTGGAAGACTTTTCCCTATTCTTCTTGTGGTTAGCCACTTACTCAGAATCCTCAGGGGAGCTTCAGAGACCGATAAGAAGATACTTCAGGCCAAAATTTAATATTTTTGTCTTTGTTAATCAAGGTTCTGGTGTGTGGGAGAAGGGGACATTCTGGTCTGTGAGTTTGGCTGGAAGGATCTGACTCAAGGTGCCAAAGTCATGGCTTTGACTTCTGTTTTGACCTGTGCGAGATTCAGGACGTTCAGTCTCTCATTAAATGGGACAGAAGAGTGAAGTTCATATCAGACTGTAAAGAAAATAGCTCTTAATTGGAGAAGGTCTGAGCAGGGTTTAGCTGGCAGCTGCTGTCCTTGGAGCTGATGCTCTGGTCTTGGGCTGTCTCAGCAGCCATGTGTGATAGGGTTGATCTAGACCTTCACCTCAGATCCTTGTGTGGTTAATAAAGTTCCTTGCATCATCTTTGAAACAGCTGTTGGAGGTGGGTTGCTGGAATTGCTGAAAGGCTGGATTTGAGCCAACATGTCAAATCTTCTTTCACTACCAAGGTTTTCTATTGTTGGTGGTAATAAATCAATCAATAAATAATAAACCACTCCCTGCATGCTAGTTATGCTAGAGATGGTGCTCTTACACAAAAGGCAACATATTCATAACCTAGCATAATTAGGCATTTCTTCTTTTCCATTATTTTGTCCATACTGATATTAGTTAATAGAATGTTAGTTGGAAACCAGGCCAAGATGCAGATCCAAAATACTGTTTCAGGCAATATTCACTTTCATGATTTTGTGTATTGTTAAAACCTCTACAATCAGATAAACTATTTATGAAGATGTTACTTGAAGAATGCACTCTAACTGAAGGAGCCCTCTTGATGCTTCAAAATGGATTTTTCAGGAACAAGAGCCCTAATTGGTGAGGTTCAGGGAACGGTCCTTACAGTCTAGAGAGCCTTGACACTCTAAAACTAATTGCAATTTAGTAAGTAACCCATAACTGCTTTTTCACACTCTCTTGGAGATGATGGTAAACTTTCAGTAAGATTACATCTGCGATTTTGTTTTTTTTTTAATGCATTAAGGAAACAGCCACACTCTCCATTTTTGTCTATTATTCTCTTCATGTAGATTTATCAGTAACATTTAGCCTTCCACTGCTGTTGTGTTTTTTGCTTTGGTATGTCTCTTTACCTGATCAAATGCTATAAGCCTAGAGCACTATGGCTGTAGAAAATTGGAGTATCATCTTTCTCCTGCTTACTGATGTGTGAGTTGGAAAAATTCTGTTTCCTGCAATTGTGTAAGGAGTGTCAAAAAAGTAGATGTTAGGTTGAAATATGGTTTAATCTCACCTCACACATTTATTTCAAGGAGTAGTTTGGTAGGAGATTTTTTCTTTCAAGAAGGGAACAGACCAAAGCACTTAGCCAAAACAGTTGTTGAGATGAGGAGAATATTAGCTTGTAGTTGTACAAACTAACCATCAGGGGTTTATTCTGGGGCTGAGTTGATCATCATTTTTACTTGAGATCTTGCAAGCCAAGTGAGACCAAACATCCCAAAGTTTCAGTCCCAGAGGACACAAGGTCATGTAGCTGAGCAGGATAGCATTTGCTTTCCACAGCTGACAGGACTGAGGGTAGCAGGGTACAAGTGGTACAAGTCTCAGAAGAAGACCTTTTCTTCAGGTCACACGCTTTTTTGCTAAGAGAGTGCCAATTAATATTCATATAACAGAAGGGAGGCTTGTTCAGAAGCCTTTTGTGAACTGTGCATGTGGCCTTTACCAATACTGGAGGTCAACAACACCTTCTCATGTTTCTGCGGAAAACTGGGCTTGCAGCAAAGCTTCATGAAGTGCAAATCTGCACAGCTTGCCAACATCTACTGTCTGCCATCTTAGTAAGGGCAAAGCCAAAGGCTATGTGTAGATAAATTATGCCATCTTTAGGAGAGATTGCCTTGACATGAATTACATCAGCCTTTGGCATTGCTGTCTACTTGAGTGGTACCAGTATTTGGAAACTATCCATTTAAGGGTAGGTGCCATCTAAGGAAACTATGTAATCTCTTAATGCTACCTTTAATTTGATAAGAATGCTACCTCCATCAAAAACATGATCATAAGCTTGTAATTGTTGAAACAACAGTCATTCAGGAGAGGGATCAGAGCACCTCTTGTTTGGCTGTGCTTTGAGTAAAGGGAGCTCATCCCTGACCAAGCTAGCACAACTGTAGGAGGGATCCAGTTTGCCCAGCTGCAGCATCAGGACTAAGCGAGTCATCTAAATAATTTTTATAATTAGGGAGTCTCCATGGAGTGACTCATCCCACCTACCTTGGAAAATAGTGACTTGTTCTCTGGAAGTGCCTGTGTCTCACCACTGACTATACAGAGAAACCTGAGTGGTGAGTTGAGATCAGATACCCGCCTCCTATGTTTTTTAGGTGAGATAAAATCTTTCTATAAGTGATAAAAGCTCATGTTAAATTCTTAAGCAGTCTTGGTTAATTGGTAGGGCTGGTGATTAAATCAAGAAACTGAGACTGGAATTCCCAATTTCTTTTACTATAATATGGGATAAATGGGAGGTCTTAAAAGACATAGCCTTTTAATATAAATGTACTTGAATGAGATGACAGCATTATCAAATATAAACCTTCATTTAACCTGCAGTAAACTTACAAATAATTTGCCTTTACTATATGCTCATTGCCAGCTGTTTGTAGAAGCCTCCTTCACATTACTATGCAGGTCTCCTATTCCATTTTTACCCAGTGGAGACTTGCATCCTGATCTTTTGACCTTCTGTGTTTTGACACAGGCTCTTTTCTCGTGACAGTAGCAGTTATCATTCTTCCAAACAACGTTTTAAAAGTTCAGCTGTAGAAAAGCAAGCATAGTAACAAATGCTGTTATACTCAACATAACATATGCCTTCCTTTTTCTTAACAGCACCAAGCTTTTTGGTAAACCAGATGTTAATGTATGTTTCTTACAGCTGTTCTACCCACTTGCCAAATGCTGACCTGAAGTCAGTCCTTTTCAGCATAAACACATTTCTTTGTGCTCCTACTCTGGCTGGGTATTGCCATGACTAATGCTGGGTGAGGTCCAGTAGAAGATCATACAGTTTTTCTATTTTCAGTAAACTTTATTGTGAGCACTGGTAATAAGAAGTTAAATTTACAGTTAATCTGAGAATGGTACCTGCCCTGGTACCAATCACTGTTTGTGATGTATGCAGTATAAAAAGACTGTGAATTTATGATGATTATTTTGTTAATTTTTTTAGATGTGGATTTAACTGATACTATGATATACAAAATCCCTCCCCACATGAGGAAAAGAGCCCTCTGTAAGTATGATCCTTGTAAGTAATGTAAAGACAAATCATTAGATAATAAATTATTATTGCAATTTAAATGAATAGTTGAGGTCTTAGAGAGCCTTGGAAAATTACTACACTCAGTAATATTTAAATAGAAATAGCTTCAAAACAGATTAGATACCTAACCCTCTTTTAACTTATCAACGATTGACCCTTTTTAGGGATGTCAGGAATTGCAGAGATTGTAGCTGAAAAGTAGCTGGGCTCTTGAACCTACTTGCTGTCTGACCTGAACCTTGGTGAACATGTTGGTTATTCTCTAATGTTATTTGTAGATTTTGGAGGAAGGGACTATGGCGTCCTGTCTAAATCTCTGCAAGTACATTTCGTAGGTCTTTTCATCAGGCAGTTAAGTTTAATAGACTTACAGACTATTAAACATCATGTTATATAAAGAACAAACCAAGGAAAGCCTATTACTGAAAGAAGGGAAAAAAAATGGGAGAATGGAAAGCCTTGGAAACTGTCAAAGAATTCTGATGGAACTTTTATTTAAATAAACACTAGGACATTCAGTACCGTTTGAGAAAGGCTGGTTATTCACTAGCCACTTAAACATTAATAAATACAATAAAGCTTTTTTACTGTGTGTAGTCAAACCTCGGAACAACCAGGCTGGCTAGAGAGGTACATTCTTGTCCAAAACCAACTGGACAGAGTCCTGAGAAGCTTCTTTTGAGCAAGGGTTAGATTAGGTGAACTCCAGAATTTATCCAACCTCAATTCAACTATTCAATATGAACTAGAAAATTGCCTGCTTTAATTTTTGGCTGCCAAAATTGTATCTATAGCCGGAGTGCTGTTTTGTATGCTTCAGTGAGTTTCAGAGTTTTGGGGATGGGATGTTCAGACATTTCAATTTCTGCTTCTTCCATTTAATATTTTTTTTCCTGTTTGGGATTGACTTATGACATGTTGTATAAACCTGTCTTGAATCAAATTCTTAGTTCTGAGTGGCAACAAACTGACTGATCTTGTAGGCACAGCCCAAATCCCTTCCTACCTAGAATGGGCTCCTCATTTAAAATCTAATTCCTAAGTTGATGTAGGTGGCCAGGGCTGTGTTCAGTTCAGTTGTCTTACATGCTTAATTTGCATTTGAATTTTTGATATCCAGTGAAGCAGTGATAGTTAAGAAGAAGCTTGAGTACCCCGTGGAGAGAGGAAGATTCTTTTGAAATCCTCCAGAGGGAGATGCTGACTAATTAAATTCAGAGACTTAAGTTAAGCAGGTTGAATGTTCCTTTGGAGGTCTTCAGACAGGTTTAAAGTGGCATTTTAGAAAAAAATAAAAGCTAGGTGTTTTATTTAATTAGAATACATCTTGCTCATTGTTAGGTCCATCAGCCTAAAAGGAAAATAAATATTCTCCCATTTTGCAGTGTGGTTCAAACATTTTGTAGAATGAACAAGAGGCTGCTGGGAAGGTGTTAGTTACTCTATCAGTATTTTCAGGTTTATCAGATTTTACACCTCACTTGCTAAAGTAATGGCGTTTGTGACAAGAGTATGAAACAAATATGTAAGTTTCATAACTGCAGTGCAGTGGTTGATTGAAGGAACATTCACATTTAAAATCACAACCAAATTTTCTGTAGGCTTTCTTTCCTACTGTAATTTTTCACTTTGTAGGCATTGTGAGGGGAAGAACTGTCATGGATGTCTGTAGTCCAAAAAAGTGTAGGGTGGAGGAAAAGCACAGATGCTGCCATCTGCCACATCAGCAGGCATCCCTTTTTGCTTTTTCTTTCCACCATCATCCCAGAATTTCAACCTCTCTCTGGCCCAGTAGGCTTTATTTATAGTTTTCATTATCCCTTGCTCATGGCAGTAGAGCCTAGAACAACACAGCGTGCCGACACTGACATTTCCTGCCCTTTTGTTCTGGGCTCCACCAACCTGTTGTCCCTTTGTCCCTATCCCTAGTGCTTCCTCTGTAGACAGAGGCCCCATCTGATAAATTTACTTGTGATCTCCAGGGATTAGAAACCAGGAAACTTCATTAAGGATTGTTTAATAACTTAGACAAAGGAGAAGAGCAGCTGGTCTGTTAATGTGTCTCTCTCAAGCCCCATTCTCTGACAGAAAAGCTTTCTTGCACATGGTCCAGTTTTCAACAATTTGCTGTAAAATGCTACAGATGTACAGTTCATGCAAATGGAGTTACTGTGCATTGAATCTGCCTCGAGCATTTTATTTTAATGACCTGAGATGATTTTATGGCAGTAGGTTTGCTGCTGTTGAAAAGACCAGCAGCTGATTGTAGCCTAAAATTTTGGTGTATGTTTTTGCTTTCTCTGTTGCTTAGCATGGTAATGTTAGAGGAATAGCAGTTGGAGACAACCTGCTGCACTCTGCTACTCTGTGAGACAAACATCAGTAAAGCCAAGCAGCAAGAAAAGAAGGGCTCTTCATGAGAAAATGACAGCAAGAGAACACAGCCCCCGCCATGGTGCCAAATCCCGCACTGTGCAGAGGGCCTCCACCATTGATGTCACCTCTGACATGGTTGGCCTTTCTCTAACAGGTTTGTACCTTCCTGACAGCTACTGCTCTGTTGCTGTTCCTTTCAGAATCTGCCTTGTACTAACGCTGGCTTTTTTTCTTTTAATTGCTTGAAGATTTAGATCTGTCTGGTTATCTGGAGGTAATGAGATAAAGGAATTATGCTAAAAAAGTCTAAAAATCTTGAATTTGAATTTATTTTTAAAATAGACAAGACATTAAAATCAGAGAGGGGTTAAAAATTAAGTTAGATTTTGTGTAGTTAGGTTTATCACTCAAAAATGAGCAATGGGGGAGAAAATAACAAAATAATGTCACGGTGTAGGAAGAGTCTTGGCAACCCCCTTGTTTGACATTGTATAAAATTTTCAAAAGAGTTCAGGGAGTTGAGGCTTGTCTCCCTTATCTTTCATGGTTATTAAATTAGGATTCTAACCTCAGAGGCTTTCTTTCATTAGTGAGAGAGACAGGTACTTTAAAATTTTGTCCTATTAACTACCATAGATTTAATAATTTGGTGTTAATAGTGGCTCAGGCTTTAATCCTGTTGTTTTCTATTGAGATTAAGCATTTAATATTCCCATATTGCATATAATCTCACATAGCTTTGCATATTTTAATATCTTTTATAAACTGAGATCATCCCAGGTTTTCCAAATAATTATTAGATACCAAGGATTACCAGATAAATCTTTTTTGATACCAGTTATGGCTCACTGAATTAAAGAAAAATATTTTTAGTATAAAATGTAATTTTTTTCTCTGTGTGATTGCAACTTCAGGAAAGAATTCACATGGCAGTGATGTGAATTGGCTAATCTTGTGTTAATTTTTCTGATTTACAGGAAACATTCAGGATCCAGATGAGCCGATTTTAGAGTTCAGTTTAGGTAGGCTTAGTGATTTTTATGCTAGTTTTGATAATGCATGCTGTTGAATATATTTGATGATTTATATGTGGGATTTTGTAAGTGTTGAAGTGTATTTCATATTGTAAGGTTTGTAACTTTGCTCTGATTTTTATGTAGATGTGGTACAGTTTTTGTGTTGCCTGTATGGTATCTTTTTTGATAAGAAGCCAGCATTCATTTTGTGAGGTTTCTAGAAGGCTGTAACTAAAACATCAGTCTTATAAAATTTTAAATGTTTAATTTGTGAATATTATTTTTATTATTATTAAATGTTTATTTTGTTTATGTGAAGATGGCAGTGAAACTGCCTTCACTGTCAGTAAATCAGCAGTTCAGGTCTTCAAACAAACTAAAGATTTGCTGGAAACACCATTTTAGGGCAGAATGTTTTCTAAGAATTGTGAATTACACATAACTTCTTTCCTGGGGTCTTTGCTGTCAAGTAATAATGTGAGATGCAGAACTGACCTGAATTCTGAGGTGGCTGAATTTGGACAAGAAGCTTGTGCTTTAACTCACCTCACTTGAAGAATAAGTGAAAAATATTTTCTTCATGAAAGTTCAATCCACAGTTTCAACTGCAGGAGGTTTTCTTGGCTTGATAGGGGACTAGTATTTGGAAGGTGATGCTCTTAACAGTGTGCTAATGAAAAATTAGAAAATTTTCTCAATTGTGTGCAATTGTGTTATGACTAATAATCTTAAGCATTCTCAGAGCTGAATAAGATACTTCAGTTATTTTCAGATAAATTAAAAATATGTAGAATTACAAAGTTGTTTAGCTAAATTTCAGAATTTACTTCCTGGATGTAGCTGAAGCAGAGTTGGACATACCTGTAGTTACCAAATTTTAGATAGAATTTGGCTGTGAAGTTGTATGTAGTAGTGTAGAGTCACTTGTTGAAATTTTTGGAAGTTGTTTCCTACTCACCATAGTCCTGCTGCAGCAGTTAAACTCACAGGAACATTTTAGAGGAAAAAAATTGCTGTCATCTTACAATTACAAGCTGGTTTTCCTCAGAAGTGCTGTTTGATCAATGTTCAGGTGCTTTTTTTGGTTCTCCCTGGGCAAATGTCATTTGAAAATGGGCTTAATGGAGCGTGACTTCGAATCAAATGCAGCCACGCTCATGAGATTCCCAGGGGAAAACCTATGCATATGGGCTGATAGAATGAGCTTGCCAGGGGGTGGATGGGTATTAGAAGAGAAGAAGTTTAAATTGCAGCTCTAGATCTTGGAGCCAGACTGAGCTAATTGCATGTTCACTGCATGCACAAAGGTGAGTGATGTCTGCTTTTATAGTCTGGTGATAGAATGAATATTAAGCTCTTTGTGGTTTGATTGCTCAGGGTATATAATGTGGTTTTATAAAAATGTAGAGTCTTACAGCAATATGAAAAAGGTCCTGAATCTAAATTTATTTATCTGTTGCATACCTCAAGCTTGCAGTGAGCTGCTAACTCCATCGCTAGATCGAAAACCAAATAGTTTTGTAGCAGTGAGTGTAACTACACCTCCCCAGGCATTCTGGACCAAGCATGCACAGACAGAAATTATTGAGGTAAGTGTTGAAGTGCTTCAAGATTAGCTTTAAAATTGAAGCTAAACACAGGAATCACTTCTTCCCTAACAAATATCACCTTACATTAACTTTTGGCTTTTTGTTTATGATTACAGGGAACAAGCAATCCTATCTTTCTAAGCAGCATTGCCTTTTTCCAAGACTCTCTTATCAATCAAATGACACAAATCAAACTCTCCGTGTATGACGTCAAAGATAGATCTCAGGGAACAGTAAGTTTTCTTTATTCTGTTGCCTGCCCAGTCAGTGTGGAGCAAGGAGATGAGAGGCAAAGAGATGTAATTAGTAACTTCTGGGGAAGAAAACAAAGGGATAGCAGCACTGATCATACAGAAAACAAGATGGGTAGGGAAAGGAGGAACAAATGAGATTCGTTTGGCAGAGTGAGAAGCATCATCAGTTTTCTCAAATAAGTCTTGTCTGCAGCAAGTTTGGAAACCATGGATTTAAATCAAAAAGGTCCTGTCACTTGTGCTCTTGCACTGTGGACATCTTTAGCAAACTAGATAATGAATAGGATCTAACACCCCTAACCAAGGCTTCTAGCCTGTGCCAAAATGCCCTAATGAAACTGTCCTTTGGAACATAGCACCTAAATTCTGGGAATCACCCTGACCTGATACATTTGATTTTGTTCAGGGGTAAGGTTTGTTTCTTTACTGAAAAAAATGAAAAAAACTGTCAGTGCTCCCATGTTGCTACTTGGATCTGTGGGCAATATAGGACATTTATTCTCAGACTGTTGCCCAGAATGCTGTTTCAGGCCTGCTGTGTCTGTTCTTCCATGGCTTCCTCAGGGGCAGCAGAGCTGTCCTTCTCTGTTCAGTGCTTCATGGGGAAGCTCTAGAGAAAAATTAATACCTCCAGAGGAAGTAAGTTCTTTAGAAGGAGGCAAATTTGGGCCAAGGATGCAAATTTGGGTCAAGGAGCCCTGTTCAGTGATTGCTTTCAGTGTTCCTGTATTGCTTGGCCTAAGCTCATATATACTGAGGTGCCTCCACCTATATCCTAGAGAAAAAAAAAATGCATATTGTCCTCCAGTAAACTTTTAAAAGAAAAACTTAAAGAAAAACTTCTATAAATTATCAAATATATTAAATTTTAAAAGATTTTAATTAGTTATATATGGCATATTTAGTTATGGTTTTGCTCTTGGATTTTTATGCATAATAATTGTATTTTTCACTTCAGTTCTGTGGTCAAAGCCTTTGCTCACTATAAAGGTAAATACAGTTCTGGAACTCATCTTCTTTCAGATGTATTTGTTGGGTTCTGGGACATTCACTGTAAAGGATCTTCTTCAGGAGAAGTACCACAGGTTGCACATAACACTAAGGTTTGTAATATTTTCCTTCTTTTAAGTGTTAATTCTTCAAAACATGCTTCATCTCTTGCCTAAGTTGAAAATGGACTTCATTAAACTCCCTTGTTTTGGTGTCAAGTATATTCTGATTATCAAAATGTGTGAATACATGCATTTCTTCTCATTGTCATGTTAGCCTCAAATGTATAAGCTGAGCTCAGAGCACTACCTAGGCTGCCTTCAATTCCATACAGCATCCTTACAGAATAAGGGGAATGTTCTCCTGTTGAAATAACCCATTACAAAATCATTCTAAATGAAGTTGAAAAGTTTCCTATTTAAAATATTCTTTAAGTTTGAAGATTAATTGCCTTTTATAAGTGTTTCCTTGTTGATGAACAGGTCCTCCTCCAAAAAAATCTCAACGCAGAGTATTTGTTGCAGGTCAGCTGAAAGTGACCGTGTTGGTAACATCACAGTTATTGGATGGCAGATGGAGGAAAAATCTGACCAAAGGCCTCCAGTGACAAGGTCACCTGATACAATTAATGGGAGGGTGAGTATGAGCATTGTAACAAATTCAGAAGAATGAAGATTTATTGCCAGCATTGAAATTAGCTAGGTTGACATCTGCCATCAACTTTCCTGTCCATCTTGATATTTAGTAGTGCTTTACATTTTCAAAATACTATAAGGAGCAGCCTAATATGATGAAACCATTTTGAGTTTTGCAGAGCTCTTGGTGCTCCTGTGTGGGAGCATCCACAAGAGTTAAAAGTCTAGGGAGAAAATTTTAATTTAAGATGATTAAGCTTTAGTATCAAGTACTTATGTTCTTCCTTGGAATAGGCGTCTGGTACTGTTCATTGCTGCACTTAGTGCATGGATAACCAGTTTCAGAGACGTGGTCTTTCATTTCACATTGTGAATTGGAAGGCACCATTAAACAAAACTATTATGAGGATGCTAGGGAATTCCCAGAATTTTAGTAAAACTGAAGAGATTACTGGACTAGTGGATATTTTTTTTTCCTGATCCCCAAATAATTGTTTGAGAGCAGATGTTTGCAGTACATTCTCAGCCTAGACATAATTGAATTCTGTAATGCTTTTGAGTATCTTGGTGATCATTGAACTCTTATATGTCTATTATATTCACAGTTTGCATTATAATCCCTTTTTATCCTCCAGATCTGTTCATGCCTATTGATGCAGTATCTGTAAGGAATCTGGAGCATAAGTAGTTGAAAGTCTGGATGAAAATTTTTGTGGCATTTTGAACTGTGCAGTAGAAGTAAATAGGAATGCTTAGGATTTATTATTCTAGCCTGCAATATTTTTTGTCCCCAGTAAAAATATTTGGAATATTTATTTAAAGCATGTGTGGAGTTGAATATTTCTTTGAAGTCTCTGCAAGGTCTTCACTGCATATTGCTTGGGCACTGAGGTTTCATTCTTTACTGTTTCTGTTTCTCTTGTTTTTGTGTTTTTGTTCAGACTGTGTTGCCAGTTGATGAAAGTTTAACAGAATCCTTAGGAATCAGATCCAAATATGCTTCACTGCGGAAGGATGCACTACTGAAGTCTGGTAAGGGCTTTAACAAGTAAGCTTTAGGTATCAATAAAAGCTAATCTCTCCCTGTGTGCCTGTGGCCCCAGGGCATTTCAGCAGATGTTTCATTTGAATAGGAACAGGCTGCTGATTGAGCAGTCCTTTGAGGGTCATACCAGAATAAATCATTTTATCATAATGCATTATTCTATTGTAAAAACAGCAGAAGCAAACTTTTGCAATTAAGTTGACTGTAGTATAACATTTTCCATACAATTTTATAGTCTGTTCTTAAGCAATTGTTGCAGGGTGAGGGGAGAGACAGAGGAAAGCAAGTTGCTTTAAAAAATGAATCTTGCAGAAAGGTTGATTTTCCAGCACAAGAGGAAAATGCACAGTACATAGGCAAGAAAAAATAAAAAACATTTTAAAAGGTGAATATGTATTTAATTTGATTTCCTTAGCAGTGCAGCAAATCATTTGTAGTGGAGGCTTTTCCTGCAAACACTTGGAAGAATGGTCATTGCAGAATGACCATGCTTGCAAAAGATAGACTGATGCCTGGTTAAACCAGATCTGTACAGCAGGTATTTCAGCATGTTAGTGAACTGAAGCCATTTACTTTAAGAAAGAAGAGACTTTGTACACTTTTAAGTCAAACCCTAGGCTTAAATAATATGGTTTTAATTCTCTAGTGTTTGGTGGTGCCATTTGCCGAATGTATCGTTTCCCAACCACTGATGGAAACCACTTGAGAATCTTGGAGCAGATGGCAGAGAGCATCCTGTCACTGCACATCCCTAGACAGTTTGTGAAGCTGCTTCTAGAAGAGGATGCAGCAAGGTGAGTTTTGGGATGGTTTATATGTGCAGTAATACAGCAGTGATGTAACTGTAATTAAGTTGCAAATGCATAAATGTATCTGTGTTAATGCACGGAGTACTCTGTGAGATAATAAATGGCTTTGAGAGTCAGAAGAGTAGTTTTGAATGGAAAACAAAACAGAATAAAAACAAGTAAAATGAAACACTGTAGTACAGTAATGACATTACCTCATTTTAGGAGGTGGGAGGGAGAAGGAAATCTGTTAAGCATTTTGTAGGTTTATTCTGAATTTGCTTCTACTTGAAGCAATTAACTGTCTTCCAGGCAACATAATCTTTTATGAGTGTTTCATCGCTATGTTTGTAGGCTGTGGCTTCCAAGTCTAATGGTTTATGTATTCTTTATAAAGGCCAAGATTGGAATGTTAAAGAATTTTAGCTGTGTTTTTGAGTTTTGGGCTTTTATTTTGACTGTATTTGAATCCAATCCTATAGACCTTAAATAAGTCTAAGCTTAATTAGAACTAACTAGTGCTCTCATTATTGTATAATAGGACATTTCAGTTCCTTTGGGGTATTGTGAAATAAAATCATGGCTAAATCCATTCATTGTAGGTATTTTCATATTTTGTGAAAGTTATAAACTCTGACAGAAAGATGGCAGAGGCTTTTTGTAATGCATGGGAAAACTTACTGAGTTGCTGAATTTCACACTGATTCTTCTTTCTGATGTTATGTTTTTAGTGATGTGCACTTAGATTCTAGAAATTGAATGATGTATTTTGTTCAGCTGTCCTGCAGGAACCTTGATGGAGCAGGTTAGGGGGTATGCCATTGCACATTTAGTCATGGGTTATTTGTTTTTTATTTTGTGTCTTTGTTTCTCTCCAGCTTTCCTCACAGTAGGTTTAAAAGCACCTATTCATTATGAGGTACAACCATAATAAAAAAGAGTTGGCAAGTTTATCCATAAGGTGCCATGTATGATAGATGTAGGACTTGAAGATAGTTAGAATTTAGGGTGAATGAGCAAAAAGATGTGTCTTTCTGTAGGACTGTAGACAGTGAAGTTTGTGGCCTTGGCTGTGAAATGTGACTGTTTCAGAGTCTCTTGTTAAAATCATGCAGAGATCAGTGGATGCATGTTGTAAACAGGTACAGGTTAATAACAGCCCAGGTGATTGTTAATATGACCTTGTGTATGTACACTGGGTGGTGTGGCTCAAAGGTAAATAGGCCTTCGTGTAATTACTGAGAAAGGCTCCCTTGTCTCTGTTCAGTTGAGGTGACCCTCAATAATGTGCACAATCACATTTTGCATTCATAGAGTCACTCAGATTTGACCAAGCACTCTGTTCTCCATTCTCAGTTCTGCAGCCCAGAGGAATGACAGACAGCTACACAAGCACAGCTGTTTCTGTCTTCACATCCTGGTGACTTTTAAAATGTCCCTGGACATCCTGCTGTCTCTTCAATAAAACTCTTCTGGGCCAGAGCCCTTTGAAAGGAAACATCTCACTGGGGGGGTGTGATATTTTGACTGCCTCATTATTTATGGCATACATCTTCCTTGCTGTCTTGGCTCTATGGGACAAACAAATAAACTTGAGGTGTTAAGCTGTGAATTTACTTCAGGAAGACCAGGGCTCAGATGCCTGGCTGGTTTTGAGCAGGGAGTTTGACAAGGTAATTGTAATAGCATCTTACACACAAAGTAAGTTTTAAGATGAAACTGGAAGTGTCTTTATCTAGGTCACTGATAAATATAGTTAATGTTGTTGCCTGTTGGCAAATCAATCTGATGTTTTTCTCGGAGGATTAGTTCTTTTTGATAATATCCTAAGTACTGTGGAGTGGGAACTGCTCTGTGAAATGCTGTCTTAAATTATACACACACAATTGCTTAAAAGTATGGAATTAGGGATATTGAGAGAACTGCAAAAAGAACTGCTGGATCCTTTTGACAGATGATTGTTCTATCTTTTCTGGGGTAATGCTGTTGAATCATATCTGGTGCTGACTTGTTTACTTTTTCCCCTTCTTCCTTTATTCTAAATAATACACTAATCCAAGAAGGCAGTAATACAAACGTGACATGAAATACACTGAGTATTTTCTCAGCAGCACTGCTGGGGAACAGTATGTAACACAAGATTGTCATGTGAGACTGGAAACCTGGCAGTCAGGATACAAGGGAAAAGCCAGGGGTTTTCCTGTTCATATCTGGGGATGTCCAGTCCTCCTTTATTCTGCCCTGAGTGCCCAAAATTCTGGATCTCAGATGAAGGTTTTGTTGGCTCATCTTCAGTCTCTCCAAACCCTTAATGCTTACACTTCTTAGGCTTTCCCTGGCCTTGCAAACTGTTGTGTACATAACTTATCAGTGAATATACTCCTTGTACCTCACATCAGATAGGTGCTAAGAGCCCACCTAACCTCTGTCACAGTTCTTAATTACTTTAAGAGCCACCACCTAACCTCTGTCACAGTTCTTAATTACTTTAAGAGCCACCACAGTTCGATAAAGTGTCATTAAAAGGTCCTCATTGTCCCAAGTCACCTGACATGATGACAGTTCCCATCATTTACCAATCCTCATATAGTTTGACAGCTCCTGCAGAAAGGTGGGAAGGGAAGCTCTGCAGATGACCAACACCTGAGGGGAGTACAGTGTATTCTGCCTGTGAAGAAGCAATTTACCTCAGACTAGTGCTTAACCTATGCTCTGAGATGTGCTTTGGGATGTGTGTTTGGAAGCTTTTCCAGTCTGGTGAGCTCAGACACAGTCAGTTGAGAGTGTGTCAGCTGAGGATGGTGCTCCACTGATAGGAAGTGAAACTCATTCTTGGTCAAGTGGACTATGGACATAAACACCTCTCTTTCTCTCTCTGCCCCTCCATTTACTTTTGTTTCCCCAGGGTTTGTGAACTAGAAGAATTGGGAGAACTGTCTCCTTGCTGGGAAAGCCTTCGTCGACAAATAGTTACACAGTACCAAACAATTATTTTAACTTACCAGGAAAATCTGACTGACCTGCACCAGTATAAAGGTGATTTTTTTTAATATAAAAATGTGATTCTTCTCTACCAGGATTGTTAGTGCTTCCTGGAAATTGGGAACCATTTGTTTGTTGAATTGTTTTTTGATGAGTTAAAAATGCTGTTATATTTCTTGTCTTTATTAATATTTACTGTGAGTTTGCTAATTACCTGGGAATATTTGTCTGTTCTATTTATTCTCTTACTCTGAAAGTAGAGGACATGTGTGAACCATGACAGAAAGATTTTGTTTTGTTTTTTCTTTTTAATTTGCTCTGCTTTACTTTCAGCACATAGCAAATGATGAATGAAGCTTCTTGAGTGTTTTAGCACAGGCATTAGCAGCAGGGTTTTCTGCTTACTTTTGTCTTGCATTTCTCAGGTCCTTCATTTAAAGCCAGTAGCTTGAAAGCTGATAAAAAACTGGAATTTGTTCCTACGAATCTACATATACAGAGGATGAGAGTCCAGGATGATGGAGGATCAGGTATTAGTTTCTTTTTCTTCACTTATCTCATTACTTTTCTCTCCGCTTTTTTTTTTTATTTCCATCCTCAACCATACAGCCAAGTTTCTACAAATTACTGTAGTAGTACTACTTGGCATTTTTGTAGCACCTTGTATTCTCAGATTCCAAATCTCTTTGCAAAAGAGGAGATGTAAGTATAATTATTGCTGTTCTACAGGTGGCAAAACTGGGTTCTGGAGTTGACTGAACTCTAGGTGGCACAAGTTAGCCTTTGTACTAGGGTTGGGTTAAGCTGCTGCATCCCTTCCAGACATTCTGAATTGCAGTAGAATAAAAAAGGTTCTGACTGCTGTTTCTTGTTAAGCTTGTGTGCTTTTTCGCCAGAATCAACATGTATGGTTATGCAAAAATCACGTTTTTTCACATCAAGCTTGTTTCATCATTAATAACCAGGGTTTTCACTTCTTCTAACTGTAATTCCCTGTGACTATGGACGTACACTTGTCTTATGTGTCCATGTGAGGGATTCCAGTAATGGCAAGCTTTGTATACAGACCAGTGTTCAAGACTTCTTTTTCACTGTCAGTCTTCTAGATTAAGAAACAGAGGACCTGCATTCATGTATGAGTCTTTCACCTGAAAAAGTGTTTGATGGGTTTCCAGGGCCACTAGAAAAGCACAGTTTTCCCTGTCTTTCAAACCATGGCAAAGTTTTCCAGAAATTACTTTCAAAAAAGTTTTTGAACTTACACAATGGTTTGCCTATGTTAAAGATGACAAGTTTTCATTTTTAAGTCCTTTTTGTCCATCCCAGATCAGAACTACGACATAGTCACCATAGGAGCACCAGCAGCTCATTGTCAAGGCTTTAAATCAGGTGGCTTGCGGAAAAAGCTGCATAAATTTGAAGAGGCAAAGAAACAGTAAGTAGCAATACTATTGTGTTATTACTACAGCTGTTATTGTGCCTTTTTCTCCTGGTCCATGCTCAGTTATTTGGAAAACCATTCCATTCTGGTTTTATTTCATTCAATAGTACTACTATACAATATTTTGTATTGAAGATTTTTCTGTGGGTTTTTTTTTCCAAAGAAGGAGAGGGAAAACAGTTTCCTCCTTATATTACTGTATTTATTTTTTTACTGATGGGCTCTTTCTAAGAGTCTTTTAATGAAAACTTTAATTTTTCTGAATACTTGTTGATTCATTTAATTTAGCTTTTTTAGGTGTTGGGCTTGGGTTCTGCCTAATTCTGGGTCAGAACATTTGTCTGTTGAACCTCCTCAGCTGCACTACATCATGCTTCAATCCACTATTTTCAGGAGACCTTCACCCTTCTCATAGCTTCAAGGTCCTGGTGCTCAGCTCTCTTTAGTAGGAACCTGCTGTAGCCTGATTGGTAAATTCCTTGTTGACAAAGTGGGTTTAATTCTGAAACTATTTCTGGAGGCCTTCCTGCATTGCCTAAAGATTTATGCACAGCTTGGGCTTCTGAATTTGGCCCCTGCGCTACAGGAGGGATACTTTACCCCCATGGTCCTGTCTGCAGGGACTGCCGAGTGACCTCTGTGGAAGTGTGGATATATGAACCAGAGGAAGGTGCAGAAGCTGGGAAGGTCACATTTGCTAACATGGCACCCACTCCAGCTCCCAGAGAAGGGAGAGTGCTGCAGGGTCTGCATTGCTTCTGCTACTGCATGGAGCATTTCAGACACAAGAGCAGCAGGACAAAGAGTCGTAGTGAGGGAAAAGGAGACCTTGATAATGCCCTTCCAAAGAAAGGATTGGTAAGATTTGGAACTGATAGGAGGTGGGAATCAAGTGCAGAATTAGTTTTGGCAGTAGAGAAATGAATAGCAGCATCTTGTGAACATCGGTCAGATATGTACTGATAAAAAGATTGGTGCAAAAATACCTGGTGTAATTATTCAGGCTGACAGAGTGCACTAGGATAGGACTAGAGGAAGCTGTAAACCTGGGAACACTGATATGCCAGGCTCACCCTTTCTGTTCTTTTGATACCACTATTGCGTTTTGAAATAACCTCCTTCTGTCAGTGTAGCCACTGAAGTGGGTCTTACTCCTGCAATAGCTAATTTCCCATATGGATTTGTTCTTTTTCCCCTCACCCAATAATTAAGTTGACTGGAGAATTTAATTTCTGTCCAGTACTTTTCCTCTAAGCTTTTCAGAACTGTTCCTTCTGGGTCCCTGAAAACTGCAGGTTCAACATTTGATGAACGACTTTCATTTTAAGTACATCTATGTTATCAAAAAACCCCAGTATAGTAGAACTGACATCCATCTCCTCAGTTTCATTGTTACATTCAGTTCCTTCTTCTTGCATTGGCATAACTGTGCTTGGTGCATTCACAGCATTTCCCCAGATCAACTCGTGGTCATCTGGCAATCTCTGTTTTTTTGCTTACAAGTTCATGTACACCCCTTATTGAAAAAAGGACTCAAATAAGTTATTTCCCCAGTCATACTTTGTTTTGTTTCTGCTTTTGGTATTTGCTAACAATCTGCTAATTTTATTTTGGTTTTTTGCTTTTGTAGCAGTTATGAGGAGTGTTGGTGAGTTTTCTGTTTCTGAGAGTTCTATGGAGGGTTTCTGTTCTCCGGGTTGTTTTATTTTCCTTTTCTTTGGCAAAGACATGGTGTGTTTTAAAGTGTGCAGGGCTTTTTAATGTCATGCATCATGGCATCCCTAATTGTGCTCTAAGTAATTGTAGCTGCTTTGTAGAACATGATGTGTGAATGAATTTCATTTCATCTGCAATGTTTGTTTGCAATGAACAGCTAGCATTCTGGCTCTCTCTGATCATAAGAAGTTAAACAACTGAAAATCAGAACACAAGGATTTTGTATATTTTCCTTTGTTATTTACAATGAAAGCTATCTGGAAAGAGAAACTTTTCTGCCAGTGATGGAAGATAATTAAGATAATTTCACTTAATAGTGGCAGATTTGGCATGGTGTATATTTTTGTAATCCATGTCTTTAAACATTTTCACATAATATTTTTCCTCATTTTGTGGTGTTCAGTGCTATCAAAAGCAGAAATTACTGGATGGTTCAAAAATATAGAAGTTCTGCTCTAAATTACTCTTATTAAGGTTGAACCCCTAATTCACTGAGCATTTAAGTCTGTGTTAATACAGTTTGCTGATATAATACAGTGAGAGCTGTTCATTTGAAAAAGCAATTGCAGGTTGGAAAGTAAGTATATGTGACCTTTACACCATAATTTTTCCCCCAGTCATCCTACCAAATGTTTATGATTAAAAATATAATAATTCTTAATCCAGTCTCAGTATGCTGCATGGCCTTTTCTGCCAACTCTGTCTTTATGCATGTTAACCACACTGTCGTGGAAAGAAATTGCTCAGAGGAATTGTCACTAAGATCATCACTGGTCACTAGAAAGCACAAGTCAACTACAGGGAAAGAGATAAAAGCTGAGATTAATTTGCTGTATGGCACAGCAGTACTGGGGAGTGGTTGTTCTCTGCCCTACTTGGGTGGGTGACCAGAGTACAAACAAGGAAACTCTTTCAAGAATCATTTCTGAGTTACATCCTTTGAAAACCAATCCCTCATCTTCCTTTTGTAATGGAACTCAGGCAGACACTGGCATCAGGCTTCTCCCTTGCCTTGATACCCATTAAGGGACAAGAATTGGAATTGTGGCATGATTTTGAAGTGTGCCCCATGCAACCCTCATGTCCTACATCACAGATACGCTGCAGAAATTAACAGCATTGCTCTAAGGGTAGCAGAGGAGTTCACACTCCCTGGAGGTTGTGATCTGTGGTAACCATACCTGAAAAGAAACTCTTCTCCATGTAACCTCTCAGCTTGGCTGTCTCCATTCAACAGTGCTGAGATAGGAGCAAACAGTAGGCTCTTCTGTGCTGTTACTATGCTGAAGCCATTCATGACTGAAAAAAAAAATAAAATTAAGATAATACACAATTGGTGTCCCCTCATGCTTGATGCCATGTCGTGAATGGGCATCACACTTGGCACAGCTGGAGATGATGTAAAAGCCTGGTCTTTGTGTACCTTTCCTACTGGGAAGGAAAACCCCAGCATTTTGCTTGACAAAGGGAGTAGTGGTCACTTGGTTCCAAATAATTAACTAAGAGTACAGCTTCAGCTTTGAGTAATTTTCTGAGTTAAAAGGCAGCTTTTGTGAATGACTCTTTTGTGAATGACTCAAGGTGGGATGAAATTACCCTTTGGAAGTGCAATTCTTTCTCCAGCAGTTGTAGAACATCTGTCTTTGATTGGATAAGCAACTTCTGTAGACATCTAAACTTAAAAGGGCATAATCTCTTCTCGGGGGTCAAATAAGCAGTCTTAGTGTAGCTGCATTATCCCCATATAAAGATATGTTTGTCCCTAGTTTAGTGTATTAAGTGTGTGCTAACAGAAATGACACAAAGAACAGTGTCCTTGGATTAGCCTGAATATGCATGTGATTTTTTACATATCATAAAATTGCTTTTGCTGGTGTAGCTTGATTCTGGTCTGCAGTAGAGGGGATTATATACTAGTAGAAGGACTTTTTTATTAATACCACAGTGTTTGCATTATGGATCTGGGTGTCATTTCTGTGTTAGAAGGAGCACAAATTTCCTTTTCATGATGTTAGTAGATATGTGATAAAACATATTTGTAAACAAGGCCTCAGTGAAGTATCTGTGTTGTAAGAAGAGGGAGAATGGAACAAGATGTCTCTGCAAAGTGATTCTCTATCTGGTGGCAAAATCTGTCACTCACATTCTCCTAAGCAAAACTGTCCCTCTGGTGTAGAAACTCTGCCCACAGTCCCATGGTATTAGGGATTAGTAAATCTGCATCTGAATGCTTTTAGTAAAGGCAGAGAAGTCACTAGGATCATGTTCCTGCTGTGCAATTGCCCACTGGACTTTCACTGTGGATCACTAGTTTAGGTAAATTTTTGTCGTCTGCCATTAATTCCCCAGCATGCCACTGTAATGTGTGTACCTCTAGATCAATTTCCCCTCTAAAGTCAGTCTTTCTTTTCCAGCACTTCAACAAGTTCCCAGTCTATAATATACATCCCACAGGACATCGTTAGAGCAAAGGAAATTATTGCACAAATCAACACCCTGAAAACGCAAGTCAGTTACTATGCAGAAAGGCTCTCAAGAGCTGCCAAGGATAGATCAGCTAATGGCCTTGAAAGAACACTTGCCATCCTAGCAGATAAGGTAGGAGAATAATTCATTTCCATGCTGAAGCACAGTGTATTGTTTGTTCTGCCTGTACCTTTAGTAGGTTTTCTTGAAACATGTTTTACCTTTTTCCGTAGTGTGTGGTAACATGCACAGACCTTAAAAAAAATTATATCAACCTTTAAATGTTCCTGGTTTTATTTATGTTGTCTCCTACTTTTGACATGCTTGCTTCACCTCCTCTTGAAAGTGCAGTGGAGAGCAATGTCCTCTGATTCCCTCTATTCATTCATCACATTGCAATAATGTGCATTCTTCACTTTCTTTTATATCCTTTTCTCCATAACCGCCTGGGACTTTTTAATGTTCTGAGTCATCTGTCTACCAGCAGCAACTGTGAGAAAGTTAATGAAACAATTCTGTATTTTTCCACTGGTGAAATAAGGAATAATGGTGACACGGCCTTTTCTTGAATGATAGTGATGTAAACCAGTTATTTATTGATGTGTGCTAACAAAAAACAGACTGGACCAACAGCTGAACACAATCTTACAAGGAGAAAAAACCCAAATACAGTTTTACTGACCTCTTCTGTCCTTGAAGGAGATCTGAATGTTCTAAACAGCAGTAGTGGCCAATCAGCTTGCCATAAATTGTCCCAGTGAAAGGGATATGCATACAACTTTGTATAATGGGACCTCATGTAAATGTATTATTTATTATAATACTCATTCTAAATTACTAGTGTATAACTGATCTGTGGGATTTTCTACAATTGGTTTATGTGTACATGTAACATATTAATGTCTTGTTTGTTGTTCTTTTAGTAGACACACAGGCCACATGGTTTTCATATTCATATGGCTTACAGAAATCCTTTAATACAGCACAGCTAAATAAGACAGGGAACAAATTGCATTGATTAGTGGGTTATACTGTCAGCCCTTCTCTTAAGTCTTGTTATGATTTCAGATAGGATGATTGGGGTGAAGCCTAATCCTTCTGGTGTGGCAACTGTTGTGTGGGCTATAAAATCATTTAACAGAGAATATAGTGAGTTGGAAGGGACTAATCAGGATCATCTTGGTCCTGCACTCCCAGACTCACATGTGCCTGAGAGCATTGTCCAAACTCTTCTTGAACTCTATCAGGCTTGATGCTGTGACCACTTCCCTGGGGAGCTTCCTGGAGGTTCCAATGCTCAAACACTGCACATATGTCTGCACCTTGTTCTAAGCTGAAGTGCAAATAAAGATGAATTGCACATTCCTTAGTGACATTTTCAATAATTGCAAGTCTAATATAGTAGTACAGACTTTGAAAATGTATCATTTGTATTTTGGGACCTATACTATTTTTTAAGGCCATTCTGTAAAGGTATTTAAAAGGCACCTTAAAGCAATAGTTTCTTTTACAGAATACTACTTCTTTTTTTCTTAAAAAATACAGTATAGATTGTGTATGGAATAATGAAAAGTTTTCAAAGTGTTGGGGTTTATTGCTTTTTAGACCCGGCAACTTGTCACAGTCTGTGACTGCAAGCTGCTGGCAAATTCAATACATGGACTGAATGCTGCAAGGCCAGACTATATAGCTTCAAAAGCATCTCCAACCTCTGGAGAAGGGGAACAAGTGATGCTAAGGAATGATCAAGATACACTTGTGGCCAGATGGACAGGAAGAAACAGCCGATCTTCTCTGCAGGTGGACTGGCATGAAGAAGAATGGGTATGTTTGCATAGTGGAGTGATGAATCCTTTGTTCTTTTTACTTTCTTTTTTAATAAGCCCTGTGGCTGCTCTCCAGATATGAAGAGGATGAGTAGGAGGTATTGGTCAGCTAGCAAAGATGTTGTCTCTATCCTGCAGGCAGTTACTCCTCAGCATGGGAATACAAGCAGGCTTTAATAAGTATTTCTGGTCTCCTAAACAGTGGAAATTGTTACAGTAGGTGCATAACATTTTTAAGGTGAAGTCCAAGGGAAAGTAAATAGCTCTTAAAGTGAAAAACTGCCCATCTTACAATAGGCTTTTGCATTCTCCCAAATAAAGTGAATTTTATGGGTACTAGCTATGCAATTTAACCTTCTTCTTACAAAAATTCTCCTGTAACCAGTTAGAACTTGCAGTCAATTATTGTTTTGATTATGAACAACATTTTAAAAATCTTTGCACAAAGTATTTATTAAATAGTTTTTCCCTTCCATGCTGCCAATCAAAATGAGACTTGAACTGTGTAAATGCTGTCTTTGTGTTAAATAAACAGAAGTTAACTAAATCACAAATAGTCAAGGTTACTTAAAGCAATTATTAATGTTGTGAAGTACCAATTTTTAAAAGCAATTCAATTCATTTTGGAAATGGATCCTTGCTAGTTTTAATTATTTTGGCATAATTTGACTTGCAGTCAAAGTCACAGTAATAAGATACAAATAAAGCTAGTTCAGTATTTAGACACTACTATAATACACTAATTTTATCTTTTGTTCACTGAGTTACAGAGAAAAAAAATACATATGATGGTACACAAATATTATGTCAAACGAATTTCAGGAGTAAACAATAGTGCCAGCTAGAAACTGGAAGAATAGTGCAGGAAGAGGAACTTAAAATTGTTTGGCAAACACAGAAAATAGCTTTTGCAATTTACCACACAAATCATGTCACTACATACTGTTGACATCCTGGTATACATTACTTATATATCCATAACTTGTGTGTGCACACATGCAACCACAATAGCCCAGAGGAAACTTTGCAGAGGAATTGTGACTAGACTCACAGGAGGAAATATATTGCCAAGGGATTTGTCACCCAACATCTCTGCTGGGTTTAAACTGAGAAAGAAATGTTTTCTTTTAAGGAGAAAGTTTGGTTGAATGTCGACAAAAGTCTGGAGTGTATCATACAGAGAGTGGACAAACTTCTCCAGAAGGAGCGCCTGCAAAGTGACAGCTGTGAGGATGTGTTCCAGTGTGACGTCAGCAGTACCAGTAAGAAAGGTAATCGGGACAGTCGTGCCTACTGGATAAATCCAGAAGATTTAAATGAGACCTCATCATCCTCACCACCTTCATCATCCTCACCACCATCTTCATCCACACCATCCTGTGCATGCCATTCTCTCCAGACAAGTGCGTATGCCAGACACTGCTTCTCACTGCTGCTCTCTCCCTGTGTGCTGGCATCGTTGCTAAGCCTCCCTCACAGCCCTCTGTGTGTTTTTAGCTCAGTGGTGGTGTTAAGCAGTGATGTCAGGCAGAAAGAGCTGCTGGTGTACGGGGAGCTGCTAAGCCAAATACTTACTTTGAAATCCTGATCCCACTGAAATCATTGCCAAATCCATTGATGGCAGTGGCACTTGGTTTTCACTCTGTGTTTTAATCTGGTAAAATGGTTGTGTGGGTTATCACATGACAGACACCACCTCTGGTAGCTTTCCTGTTGGCTTCAGCTTCTTTGCAACCATCAAACTTATTACAGGTAAATGAAATATGAGAGAAGTGTAGGCACTAATGAAAAACTGATTATCCCAGCTGGACTGCTAAAGCATGAGAGAGGTTCCCAAGCAGTTCCATTAGATTGAGCTGAATGTAGATGAACCTAACAGAGTTCAAAGCAAATTTTAACCCAAATTGTGGTGCTGAGGTACTCACTTATTTTGACTCCTTGTAGCTGGAATGTAGGAATTGGCAGTGCAAGCTCTTAGCTGTATACTCCATTCAAAATTTAAGCTCACGTGGGTGCTGTATTGAACCCAGTGTAAAGTTGTGAGCATGTGAATGAAATATATCCTTATCAGTTTAGATTAAAATTTTGGCAGCTGTGCATTAAATTTCTTTTTTTTTTTTTTTAATTTACTAATGTACTTACTTGCCTTATTCTCACATTCTTTACATGTGGTCACTCTGATTTGGCCACTTAATAGTGCGGGTGGGTGAATGAAGCTGTAAAAAGACTGATCTGTGTTCTCATTTCCTTTGTCCTGTTCTGTCTTATCATTTGATAGCCCTTTGTCCCTTATGTGTGTCTGTGACTTCATGTCCATCACATTGTTAGTGTTGCAGTGGAAGGCAGTGCCTTAAAGAAAAAATGGCAAAAAGGAAGTGAAAATAAATGTTAATATATTTTTATATAACTTTGCATGCTACCTGTAGTTTATTTAGTATCTTAGACAACCATGTTTTTCTAGATTAGACTGACATTTTTGTGTATTATTAAAAAATAGGAGAGTAGGTTCTTATTTCGTTAATTTTTGACCAAATTTCTTCTGCTGATTTGATACCTATAAATGTTTTTGTTTGCTAGCTACTTTACATGAAGTTTTATATGTATTTATGTGTAAGTTTAATCAGTAACCTTCAATGCACGTTCACATAAATGATTAAGTGTTGTGGATTTTTAATATTAAAAATTCACAGGAAAAATCTGTGATGGGTGATATAAGAAGCTTTTCCCAAGACAATTTGATGCTGAAAACACCTTAGAACAATATTTTTCTACCATTTTCAATGGATCTTTTAATTCTACTCTGGATCTTGACATTTACACCATATAAAAGTGGAATTGGCTGCATGGACCTACCCAAGATTTTGTTAGTGCAAAGACTTTCTGTAACTTTTCCCTGCTGTCCCTGCAAAATAGGGAAAAAAAAAAATCTTTCTATTTAACCAACAGAACCTGGGGCAGAATTGAAGGACAAAGAAGGTCCTTTGTCTAAGTTCAGAATCACAACATTTTTGTTGTTGTGTATTCAAAGAATGAATGTTTTCCTTGTTAGTAATTCTGCATTTTGAATAAAGGAGCAGAGAGCAGACAGAAATTATTTTGAAAGGAATGTAAAAAGCAGCCAAGCAAGATAGCTCCACAATTGGTAAGAGAGAGACAGTACAATTTTATTGAAGGACGGTAGAGGATCTCTCTAGAAAGAAAATACTGCCTGAAATAGTAAAAGGGAAACTTAAAAAAATTTTTTTAAAGGTACTTAGGTTAATAGCTTAGATATTCATTACTAAAATCGCATAGGGACATAAAGTTTGTTTAGTGAACATGATGAGTTTTAATTTTCTGAGAGGTTTTTTCTCATTACCCAGCTGACATGATTGTCCTGATGTGCACTACTGAATTGTATATTTTCTGTTGTTATGTCCAGATTTATAATTCATTGACTAGTGAATCTAGATATAAACAACAGAAGCTTAAATCCTGTTAGCTCAGTAAACTATGTTTCATTAATGCAGGACTTGCTGTAAGAGGTTGTATGTTATTTTTTTACTATGAACATTGACATGTAGTATATTTTCATCTGACAGCTTGATCCTCCCACTGAAATGAGTATGGAACACTCACAGACTTCACTGGTGGGGTTTCAGCCCTTAATACATGTTCTAATGTTTTTGTTAATTTTCTCAGAAATTGTGCAGCGGAGTTTTGACTCGGGTAGCCAAGTACTGGTTTTTTATTACTCTTGCATTCTTGGTACCTTAATGTCATTTTCTGTTAAGTGCATTGAACTTACTGCTGATCTTTTGCTCTTGTTTAGCAGCCTTACTGCCAGCTTAATTTACAATTGCAGTAAACTAGTGGTTCTCAAACTGTGCCCTGTGGATCACTGGGGATTGACAGTGCACTTGCTGGTAATCCACAGCGAGCCTCTGAGCTAGCAGGTACTGGCTTTTCTCCAAGTCCCCACCCAGGTGTTCCTCTGATCAGAGCAATGGAGTGGAGACAGCCTGTGCCCTCATTGCCTGTGGGCAGCAAAGTATTTCTGCTGAGCTCCTCTTCACTCCGTGAAAATGCTTGAGAACCCCAGCATTGAGCATTTGAGTTGCTTGTATTTAGACTGTGTTGCTGCTCCTTATTCATGCATGTTGCCCCTCCATTTCTGTGCAGATTGCAGCCCTACAGCGGAAGAATCTGCCCCAGGTATGTGCATTCATGGCTTCTGCTTCTTCTGAAAACTGCAGGGGTTTGTTCATAGTTAACTGAACAAGTGCCTTGCTTTAAGATGGACCGTTTTGAAATGGCAATGCTTTACAACACCACGTGAGTTACCTAAGCTGTTGAGAAGTTATTATTTCCTAAGAGTGCAGAGGGTATCTGGTCATTTTGCGTGTCCAGGTATGGGAGGGAGCTTGTTCAGGGCTATTTGTTTTCTCCAGTTGATGTGTTTTAGCAAACTGATGTTGGTGACAATGGTTTGAGGCCTGTTCCAAATGTCATTGAAGCCTATGGGAGTCTAACATTTCAGACATTCCTTTTCACATGGGATGTTGAGCTGGTCTTTCTGAATGAGAGGCTGAGAGAACATGGAGGAGTCAACAAAGCTGATGGAAAATCTCTGCTCTGGGTGCACACCAAATAGTATTGGGGGTTGCAAGTTTCATGTTTCAGGATACAGAATTTAGGAGTCTCATCCCAGTGTTAACCTTCTTCCTTCCGTCCTTGTCCCTCTGTACTTAATATGAAAAGACTAAAATATCTTTTCAAGGCCTTGGAGGACAGCTGTTTTAATGATCTTTTTATTGCTCTGGAGAAGAGAGACCCTTAGGGCAAAAAAAGCAAGAGCTTTTCCCACCTGACATCACATCCTACAAGATCTATGTATTTGGTTCTCTTAATAAGACTTTTTTTTTAATGAAATAGTCAGTAGTATATGGTCAGCAAAAGTTCATTATATGAACTCATTGGCCTTCCCAGCACCCCTACCTTGTTCCAATCTAATTTGAGACTGGGAGTGCAATTTGTTTTATTCCTGTTTACTGGTAACAACTGCCATTGACTAAAAAATAAAACACAGGTGACACTTCTATGAAGAAGGTAGCAAAAATCATTTAGAACTTTGCAGACTGACAAGGGTTTGTTTTTTCATAGCCAGAATTTTAAACCAAGAGAGTACATGCACAGAGGATTTTAGCTCACTACTCTGGATGAGTCCCTGCATTGTATTTGAATGTTGGGAGGAAAAAACCCATCTAATAATTGCATTATCTTTACCAGGGTACTTTGTGATTACCAAAGATAAATATATCATTCAAATGAAGTGCTGTAAGACACACTACAGTTTTAAATCTTCTCTGAGTTAGTAACTATATACATGTATGTACGTGCAGTCAATGAAATGATGATGTGCTGGAAGATATTTTCAGTTCTTGCTATTCTCATTTCATTACAGAAAAGCTCTTAAATGCAGTAAGAAAAACACAGTATCATCTGTATTTTGCTTTCTAAGTGTTCATAAGGCCATGTTATGGCATCTGACTAAATTTGAGATAAAATATTTAATAGAATTTAAAAGACAAACTGTGATTCCTTGCCTGTTCTTTTGATGTTTCCTGCTTTTTTTAAGGCAATGAAACAGTGAAACAACTTCCCTTTTGTGTAGTTTCTTAGGTTATCTCTCTACGACATAGAGCAAAAGCCAAAAGGATAGTTCTGGTAATCTTGCCAGTTATGTTCCTGTTAGCAGACTTCCAGAGTTGCCCTCTTTGGCTGGTTATCAAAGGAATGTTTATTATTACTGACTCTTAGTCCTGCTTTGAGTCAAAATCCCAAACAATTTCCTGTTGGGCGCTTTAAATGTCTCATTCATGCAGGTTCTGGTCTGTACGTTGCCTTGTTCCTAAAGCCAACAGTGTGCTGTTTGTGAGCTCTGGTGCTTTTTAAAAATAAAACATATTGTCCTGGCCTTTAAAAAGAGAAGGACTTGGACAGCTCAGTTTCACTTCTGTGCTTCCTGTGCAGGACCTTGAACAGAATCCCTCTGGGTCATCTCTTGTGTATTTCAGTGGAAGAGAAGCTCCAAAGTACTTCCAGCAATCTGTACGACTCCCATCTAAATCAATATGTTTAATATTTCTTGTTATTTAGCTTAAAGCCTTTAAAACTGCTCAGGAGACAGGAAACACTTAAAAAGAGTACCTATATTAATTTCTTACCTCACACCTTATTATTCTTAGCTGCAAATAGGAGATGAGCATCATCTTGCCTCACTGAGGTTCAATAAGGATCAATAAGGTGGTGAGGCAGTTGAATAATACACCTATGAGCCTAGAGATTCAAAATCAGGATATTTGGGAGGAATCTCATTGACAGAAATGGCTAAGCAAATGGTCCCTATTTCTGTAATACAATGGACTCCTTACTGTCTATGCATGTGTGTGCAGTGAAAGGGTTTGTTTGAACATGAACATGCACTTATATACACTTCTGTATATAGTTATTCATGTTTCTGTTGTGATTTCCAAATCAGCTATTGTACAGCCTGTTGTGTGGGCACAAGTTCTGGTAGCTTTTACATGGTCTGGAAAGCCATAACAGCTTTACAGAGTAAAATTCTCCATATTTTCCTCATGCAATAACCACACTGTAAGGTTACTTAATTATTACAAATAATAGCCATCCAGCCAAAATAGAATGAGTTCTAAATGTGAGTTATCAACAACTTTGACTTGCAACAGGAAGTTTCTTCTAAATCTGTGTTTGTTTCTAATAAAGTGCTTCCATTGCTGCTAATTTTTTTTTCTTTTAACCAGGTGAATGGAGTGAAGCTCTTTATCCCTTGCTGACTACACTCACTGACTGTGTAGCCATGATGAGCGACAAGGCAAAGAAAGCCATGGTCTTTTTATTAATGCAGGACAGTGCCCCGACAATAGGGCTCTGCCTGAGCCTTCAGTATCGCAGGGATGTTGTCTTCTGCCAGACTGTAAGCAAGCAAATATGCATGATTTGATTTCACTTCCACATTTGGTGGGGTTTCTATGAAATATGAAAGATTGCTCTTTCGAGAATTTTTCAGATCTCTTCCCAGGTTTGACACTGATTTCTCCTCACAAGCTGTGCTATCCTGTCCTTACTGATTACTTACATGCATTTGACAATACATAAATTAGGTCTCCTCTTGGATATACATTCATTCACTATTGAAAACAAAAATTATTCCAGAACTAGTAAAAATATACTGCTGTGTTCAGAAACAGCTTTTGCCTTCCAATGCCACCGAGCCAAAGCAGAAGTAAAATGTGAAAGAGGGGGGCAAAAAGGTCTGTGAGTAGCAGGTGTACTCTCTCAGTTACCTTTCATTGTTTTCTGCATTGAGAAACCCAGTAGGACATATGGTACTTAAGGACAGAAGTCCAGCTATGGGAAGAGAAATTAGTTCTGGGTTTTTTTTCCCAGAATTTGTGTTTTTGGATGTGCTGGCATCTCTTTTGTCAGACACTGACTAACAGGTGTCTGCATTAAAAAAAATTCCACTGCCTACAGAAAAAAAATTCTTCTGCCCACTACACTTCTGCAGTGTGTCTGCTTTCCTGTGAAATCTTCATTGATTTCAAACAGTTTATTTCTTGGACATCATTGGCAGGGCTTTTGTCCCATAATGTAATATCAAAAATGTAAAACAAGTGATAGGATGAGAGGAAACGTCCTCAAGCTGTGCCAGGGGAGATTTAGATTAGATATTGGGAAAAATTTCTTAATGGAAGGGGTTGTTGAGATCTGGAGTGGGCTTCCCACGAAAGAGGTGGAGTCACCATCCCTGAAGTGTTCAAAAAATGTGTGGATATGGCAGCTGAGGACATGGTTTAATGACGAATGTGGTGGTGGTGCTGGGTTGGACTTCTTGATCTTGGAGATGTTTTCCAATCTTAATGATTCTTTGATTCTGTCATCTCACAGAGATAAAATCAGGGAATTTTCCTATATAAAACCTACCTCACAATGCAGATAATTTTTAAACTCAATCCTTTGAATATTGTTATCCATCGTAATCAGAACTTTATTCTCTTCTGTTTAGTTCTATAACAAAGTTATACATCTGTGTACATAGTATATGGCCATTGCTGGGGAAATTCTTTTGTTGACAGTGAATCAAGACTAGTATTAATCTTAGATAATAGTACTGACGTTATTACTAGCTCTTCAGGATCTTGTTGTGAGTGTCTTGTAACACCAGAGTTTAAATCCACATAATGCAAACATACTGCATTTTTAAGCTTTCTCAAATGTCATTGTTGAAAAACAGTAATTTATTCATACCATCAAAATTCTTGGCCTGCAACCAGCTGTGTTGCTTTTCTGTCTAAAACTAAAACAATTCTCTAAGGAGAAACTTCTGTAATTCATAAGTTGTAGACCATACCACAAGTGATCGTGTTCAGAAAACAAAAAAGTGTGAGATCTTCACCAGCCCCATTTTGAGACAGCTTGTGAGATAAAGACAGCATGCCCTGAATCTGATTTTATGAATGTTTTGCGTTTTCATTGGTTGGTTGTCTTCAGCTGCAAAGAAAAGAAGATGTTTAAGGGAAAAGAGCATCTGTTTGACAGATTTTATTGCACCTCTTATACATGCTATTATTTTTGTTTGGGACTGAAGAACCTTTTTTATTTTGAATCATTTCATTCTTGTCTGTTTCCTCTCTCACAGCTGACGGCTCTCATTTGTGGTTTCATTATCAAGCTGAGGAACTGCCTGCATGATGATGGATTTCTAAGACAACTCTACACCATTGGCTTGCTGGCACAGTTTGAGAGCCTGCTGAGCACTTACGGTAAAGGCACAGGGCCAGGGGGTGGGATTAGCTGTTGAGTCAGCAAAATCTGCATTAAATTAGCTACAGCAGGATCTTAGTGTTTGGGACAATCTGCAGCTCAGCTAAAATAAATGATTTTGAAAACTAAAATGTGAAACTAAATTATAGCTGAAGTATTTAATTATCTAACAACTCTGAATTTCTTCGCACTTACTTGAATTGCTTCTAAAAGATAAAGTGTACTTATTTTATAGTAGAATTTCAAAGTTTTAAGAAAGACTAAAATGTATCGCAGTGATCTTTGGGTTTTTTTCAGAAAATAATTGGATGAAAGTTCTAGTAAGCTGAGAGAAACTGTGCCCAAAATACACTTTTTGAATTTTCTTGAAACTTTTGTAGTCTTGCAGCACAATGTGAGACTGAACAGAGAATATAAAAAGGGAAAGTACTTCACTCAGAAATGTTTCACTCCTGTGTCTCAAAAGCTCTCTGGATGCTGATTAGGGAATGCTTTACTGGACAAATCCAGAATACCTTGTAGCTACTCCAGTGCAATGGCTCTGACAATGCTGAGAAGTACTTACTAGCATCATCTAACTTGAAAAATCAGCATATAAACTACTTAAAGGACAGTACTCTGGACTGTGCTAGATACCTTGTGTTTTCTAAACTTGCTGAACTCAAAAAATCAGCTATGACATTGTCTGTAGGTCAAGGGGGAAGCCTGGGCTGCAGCACTGCTTCATCTGTGGAATTTCTTGGAGGGATGGCCTACTGTTGTCATCAAATTGACAAAGGGAAGTTGTGCATAACAAGCAATTACAATTCACTTTTTCCTCTTTGATTTAGGTGAGGAGCTGGCAATGCTGGAGGACATGAGTTTGGGAATCATGGACTTGAGGAATGTAACCTTTAAAGTAACTCAGGCTACATCAAATACATCTACTGACATGCTGCCAGTCATCACTGGAAATCGGTAGAAACCAATAAATACACTTTATCCTTAATGAGTGGAAACATGTCAGAATTTGGCTTTTTCTGCCCAAGTTGTAGAAGAACTGCAGTATTAATGAGCAGAGCAAAATCAGCTATTGTCAGGAAATTGGCAGGTGTGATTTGAATGTCTGTGAGAACATAAATGCAACATTACAGGTTGCTGCAGGTTTTGAACTAGAATAGATTTTCTGACTAGAAGCAAGTTGTGGCAGTTCCTTAGGGTCAGTTTTGACTGATGGTTGCTTTTTAATGGTTATATTATGTTCTAGGTGTTATCCCTCTTTAGATAAATAACACATTCTTGAAACATGGCTTTTTGATCCTTGTATCTAACAGCTGTTTATTTCTTTTCAGTGATGGATTTAACGTGAGGATCCCTCTGCCAAGCGCCTTGTTTGATTTGTTGCCACGTGAGATTCAAAGTGGAATGTTGCTGAGGGTTCAGCCTGTGCTTTTCAACGTGGGAATCAATGAGCAGCAAACCCTAGCAGAGAAGTAGGTATCCAGTCAGGCAAGCTCAGCCTTACTGGCAGTTCAGCAATGCAACTACACTGATGTGGAATTGCACTCTTGCATAACTAACAGCAATTCAGCTTCTCCAATACATGAACATGGGAGCACTGTTCTAAATGAATCTGCCAAATGCCAAACAAAAGGAAGTCCTTCTTTATGTGCCACATAGCTGTGAAGCTCCTTGCCTCTTTGGTTTGAGAGGCTTTATGTGGTTAAGATGTGAATTTACAATGGGAGATCTATCAAGGTCTATTTAGCACACAGGTGCTCCTTGTGACTTAAGACCTCTGTGAGCGACAGATCACTAGAGGCTGAGATCATTCTGGGTATTGCTCTGTATTTGCTGTTTTGGTTTTGCACTCTCTCTAAGAGTCCCTCTCCTGGTCACTGTCAAAATTCAGGATAATGGGCAATCGCTTTTAAATATCTCTTTTAAGATACCCTTGCAGTATTTATGTAATGCAACACTGCTGTTGTAAAGCTAAAAAAATCATGTAATTATATTTGCTAGGGAAACTGTTCAGTTCTGGAAGAGCCAGCAGATTCCCTCTGTTATGGCCACACTGACAGAGCACTGCTCCAACAGAGCACTCCAGTGAAGCTAGGCACATGGATGTTATGACAGCAGCCTCGGTACTGGGCTGGAATGTGCACTGTGGTGCTGGACAATGAGAAAAAAGTCTAACAAAAGCATTCCAGCAATTAGTGTTGTGCTCTGTTGCCTACAAAGGAAGCCCAAGATGATTAGCACAGTTACAGACCTCAGCACTCTGTGTGTACATCTGTGTATGCAAATATATTTAGATCAGATGAATTGGAGCATTGTTGATAATATTTATTACATTCATGGTTTATTACTCCTAGATCCATATTTTTCATTTACATACCTGAAGTCAACATTCTCAGTCCTCTCTACTGATGTTATGGCTGTTATTATTAGTTTATGAACTAAACTAGTAAATCCATTATTAAAAGTTTAAATTTAGGTAAAACATTTTGCCAGGTAGGAATTTATTATTGAAAGAGAAACATGAAAGCCAAAGTATTTTAAATACTGTTTTCTACAAGATTTTTCTTATACCTTCTTTCCCTTTTTTCCCCTCATACTCATACATTTTCTTTCTCTATAATGAATCATTACAACAGTTCTCTGTTATGCTTCACTTGGCATTTGAATGGTTAGGGAAATCCTGGGATGAATCTTTGAACTGGTTTTTGGAGACATATTGCCAAGTGCAGCTGTTTCAAAGAAAAAGAGAAACATTTTATCTTGGGCTTAATTGTTCCTTCCTTCTCCTCTTAAAGGTTTGGAGACACCTCACTGCAAGAAATAATTAACATGGAAAGCTTGGTGCGGTTGAATTCATATTTTGAGCAGTTCAAGGAAGTTTTGCCTGATGATTGTAAGTATTTTGTAATTAATGACAAATTTGCCTGAAGTGCACAATTCAGGCTGATTTTTTAATTTGTTTGCTCTATGTTGGTTTTTTTAAATGTCAATGATACATCAGCATTAATAACCTCCAAAAAATGATACAGCTCTGTTTTAATACTTTAGTACTAAGTACAGTGGATTCAAGAGGTTTAAAGGTAAGACTGATTAACTTTCCTTTTAAATGTCACTTTTACATCTCTTTCTAAGTGGCACTATGTACTGTATAATCATCCAATTAGGCAGTGAGATTGTTGTAAGGTAAAGGTGTAAAAGTGACAGGTTCTAGCAGCAGCACTTTTATGTGCAGTTTTTGATGATGCTCCCTGCATTTATGATGAAACCTGCACAGAGAGCAACTGCCAGTTTTTAGGAACTCAGTCACTTCCCTCTGTTTTTCCTTTGGCACTTCCCCTATAATTATTGCATGTGCAGTCAACAACAGAGAACCTGGAAGAGAGACACAAGCTACATGCTTATATTTTGCTGGGTTTTTTTAAACTGGTAAAGTTCTTGCTTGTTACTGCTTGATTTGTTTGGGTTTTTTGGGGGGGGGGAAGGTGGTGGCATAAGTGTTATTTACATATGACCACAAGAATGGTGAAAACTCATCAATTCATTATTATTACAGTCAAACCTCTTCTAAGGTTATTTCATGTGCCCTACAGTTGCAATTTTATTCCAGAAATACAAATGCAAGAGCATGCAACAGGATAGTAAGAATTCTGTCTATTAAAGTGTGTTATTGCACATTCAGTTACCCTGAATTTTTTTTGATACAGCTGAGAGCAGAACCTGCTTCCCTCCATCTAGGCATTAATAATGCTGCATAGTAAATACTCTGGAATGTTAGCTCAAAATTTAATTTTTTATTGTATAGTAGTCTAGCATCAGATTATCTTGTATGATTCAAAAATTAATCAGTTTAAAATTAATTTTGTTCATGTCTCTGTCTAGTCTTTTATAATAATAATTCCCATTTGGCTCCCTCCTCTCCTCTTTAATTTTGCTTGCCTTTTTTTTTTTCTTTTTCCTTTGCTTAAGTCTCTTCCCTCTTCCCCAAACCTCTTACATTTGATCCGATCATCTTTTAGCTTTTGCCTTTTTTTTCTCCTGAAACTGTGATGATATTTAGGATGTACAGAATGAAGTGTACTTTTCTGTGAACCCTTATTAAGGGAGAATAGCATTTTACATTTAACTGCAAACCAGGTGATTATGGCCAGTTAGGTATTCTGTGGCAGGTAGAGGCAAAAGGAAAAACAAACAAATCATTCTAGGGGACAAAGGTTCCAGTGAGGTATCTGCTGGCAGATTGCAGGAAATGTTCCCTTCAGGAACAGTACACAAGGAAAGTTGATTCCTTATCTACTGTCCAAGTCCCTGAGTTCTTAATTCTGAATTTTGCAGAATTTCTAAGAAATTAATTAGTCTTAGCTTCACTAGCTCTTTGTCCTTGTTCTGTTAGCTCTCCTTGTCTTTAGAAAGAGGAGATGGCCTGTGCCTTCTTTTTGTTTACAGGTATTACTTTCTTTCTAGGTGTAGAGTTCAAGCAGACCAGACCAGGACAGGCACTCATTATAGAATAGAAATGTAGAATTGTTTAGGTTGGAAAACATCTTTAAGATCAAGTCCAACTGTTTCCCCAGAACTGCCAAGTCCACCCCTAAACTGTCTCCCCAAGTGCCACATCTCCACTTTTTTAAATACCTCCAGGGACGCTGACTCAACCAGTTCCCTGAGCAGCCAGTTCCAGTGCTTGACACCCCTTTCAGTGAAGAAAGCTTTCCCAACATCCAATCTAAATCTCCCCTGGTGCAGCTTGAGGC
>VYXD01008566.1:0-17174 GCA_013397195.1 Hylia prasina | reverse complement strand
TTGGCCACCTGGGCACTGCTGGCTCATGTTCAGCAGCTGTGGACCAGCACCCCCAGGTCCATTTCTACCAGAAGCTTCCCAGCCACTCTGTCCCCAGCCTGTAGCACTGCTTGGGGTTGTTGTGACCCAAGGGCAGGACCTGGCACTTGGTCATGCTGAACCCCAAAGAAGTGACCTTGGACTGTCCAGATCCCTCTCGAGAGCTTTCCTGCCCTCCAGTAGATCAGCATTCCTGCCCAGCTTGGTGCTATCTCCCACTGACTGAGGGAGCACTTGATCCCCTCCTCCAGATCATTGATAAAGATTTTAGACAGGACTGGCTGCAGAACTGAGCCCTGGGGAAACCACGCTGGTGACCAGCCACCAAGTGGATGTAGCACCATTTACCAGCTCTCTGTGGGCCTGGCCATCCAGCTGGAATTTTTACCCAGTGACCAGTATGTCCCACCAAGCCATGAGCAGCCAGTTAGTCCAAGAGAATGCTGTGGGAAGCAACATTAAAGGCTTTGCTAAAGTCCAGCTAAACAATGTCCACAGCCTTCCCTCATCTACTCAGCACGTCACTGTCCTGTAGGAGGAGATCAGGTTAGTCAAACATAGTATTTGCTGTGAGAAGCAGGCCTAAAATAAAACCTCATGTCACTCAGGTAGGATTCTTTTTGTCACAATGTCATCTCTTACAGTGCATACCTCCATATTTATTCAGTCACAACTTTAGTTGGTGTTCTCTGTGGTTACAACTTTCAAAAAAAAAAAAAAAAAGACAACTTGTTGAATACTTGTAATTCATTGGAGTATCTTGCTATATATGTAAGAGATGATGTGCAACAATTTGAACACAGAAGATGAGTACTGAAGGTACTCTGAAAAATTTCAATTACTTTATTTCCACTTAGTGAAATATTAATAAATAGATCATGACAATGTGATGCCCTGTGGGTGTTTATTATATCTGAAAGCTGACCAGCTTGCAAACTTAAAATTGAAAATGTGAGCGGAATATAAAATAGTTTCAGTGCTTCTCTGAAGACATGCATGTTCTCTTGTCACCTTTGTGACACACAAACCAAAAGACTATACCAATCTTGCTTTGTTCATTCTCTTATTATACTGCTATTAGAGTCTGAGTCCCTGATGTTTTAAATAACTGGAATTTATATTTCAAATTGAGTTTAATTAAGCTTGAATTTGTTTTGTTGATGGTCCTAAGTAAATCAGAACTCAAATAATTGTTCTAGTTTGAAGAAAACACAAATCTGTTTGCAACAGGCATATAGAAACACTTTGTAAAATATCTGTAGAATACAGATGAGTAAGTGGAGTTGGTTTTGTTTGTTTTATAGGTCTACCTCGATCTCGTAGTCAGACGTGCCTGCCTGAACTGTTAAGATTTCTGGGACAAAATGTACATGCAAGGAAAAACAAGAATGTTGATATCCTTTGGCAAGCTGCTGAGGTATTTATTCGTCTAAGCATCTCTGCATAGTTCAGCTGATTTTCTTTATGCATATGTATTTGCCCCATTTTTATTACTGATATGTTTGAAGTTCTTAATTTTCTTTCATGTAGTTTGGAAATGCTGCCAGGCTAGACCTCCTCTAGAATGAGACATGGGGAGATAAAATATATTCTCCATACCAGAATTTTCCCCCCAACTCATACAGTTGAAGTTCTGCTCTCTCAAACATGCCAAACTTTAACATCAAAGCCCTGCACAACATCTGTGTCTCTCTCAGGGGAAGTACAGGTGTTCTCTCTGACAGAAAGTTATGCGTGCAGGAGGAGTGATGGATTGTCTGTCCCATTTCTAGATATGCCGCAGACTTAATGGTGTTCGATTTACGAGCTGTAAAAGTGCCAAGGATAGGACTGCCATGTCAATCACCCTGGAGCAGTGTTTGATCCTACAGCATGAACATGGAATGGCTCCACAGGTCTTCACTCAGGCTCTGGAGTGTATGAGGAGGTAAGAGTTTGACCGCATCACTTATTCCTAAATAAGGAACCATGCAAACTGCAGAGGAGTGGTGGTCTCTGTTTCCATCAAAAGGAAAAATAAACTGAAGTCAGGAAACTCGAACTGACTGCTAGAATTCATCCCTCCTGTGCATGTGAGTTGCCTATGCTAAAACTGGTTCTTAACAGAGTTATATCAGATGGGCTTGAGTTTTCAGTGGCAACTGAAGAGCTTTCAGGCAAGCATGTAAAAATATTTTTTCCATTAATGCTGAGCTTACAGAACAGGAAACTGGTGCTTCTTTGAAAGTTGTTTAATGATGACTTGACCTGAACTGTCATAGCACTAGGTTTCTTAGATGACTAAGATCTAAGTGATCACTTAGATCATTAGTTCTAGATCAGGGAGATTACTCAGGGATGACCTGTCTTTTGTTCTTTGAAACACAGACACCTGCAGTTTGCACTGGTTTGCCACGTGTATTCTTTAGCAGTGAAACACTGCTCACTGGTGAAATGTCAGTATGAGTGTTTCACACTGCAGCAACCAAATTTCATCACAATGTGTCAGTGTGCTGTTGTCATATCAATATAATGATGTTCTGTATTCTGAAGCAGCAGAGATGTTTGCAGAATTTAGTACTGTACTTTAAAAAAAAAATCTGTTTACTGTTGTTCAATGCCTTGTTTCAAGCACTGCTGGAAAACTCCGTAAGTCACATACCAAAAGAAAGGATAAGAAATCTAGCTTTAGTCTTTATCAATGTAGTTCAACAATGCTGTTCAGTCCTGTTTTTCAACATTCACTCTTATCGAATGTACTGTACTGTGTGTCTTTTCACCAAATTCTCTAGAGTGTTCAATTCTCTTATCCTTTCTGTATGTTTTTGCTGTTTGACCCTTTCTTACTCTTCAGTTGCCTAGAAGAAAAATGTCTCATATAATAACACTTGCAGCCTCTTACAATAGTAATTTGGGGGTTTATATCTACATCTAATTGGGTTGCACTGGAATTTTTTATTTTCAGTTTTTTGCTGCACTTTTTCCTGCATTGTCACAGAGTTAGTACAGTACATGAAAAATGAGCTCAGAAAAACACACTTAAACTTTGATACTAGAAACAAAACTTGAAACAGCTTTGTGAGGGAGAATTTACTAACTTACAAGGGACTAAGTGGTTGTCAAACATCTTTATTTAAATTAATCAACTTGTTGGTATAGACATCTGAAAGTGTTACACATTTTCACAGTTGTTTATTTAATAAGAATAAAACCAGCTAGGAAAAATTCTGTGAATCTTGTTCTTTCTTCAAATTCTTTACTGAATCACTGGCTTTTCTTAATGCAATCATGGACACTATAGAGAGAGAGGTTGATAATAACTTTGTTTTGGTCCTTCAGTCTACCAGTTTAATATAATGCAGGATCAGATAAAATAGTGACCCAAGAAAATTACTGCTTTGTGTTAACCTACACAGGGATATTGAAAGAGGGACAGTTTAATCAAAACCTTTGGCTTGAGTGTTCGACAAACATCAGGGGCTTGCTCTGGCAGGTGAAGGACATGACTTTTTCTTCTGTTAAATCTTTGGCTAAGGGAGACTGTGCAGGACAAAAACTGACTAGTACAGAAGGAAAACCAAGATTAGACCATTCTGTAAGCCCATCACTCTTCTTCACATCTTATTGCTCTTTGGGATAGGTGGTTGTATTTTTAAAATTATTTGTAAATTCTGCTCAGGAAAAATGGCACAGAATTCATAAAGCTTAATGAGAGAGATAGGACTATGGAACAACTATGTAGGAGTCCAACTCCACCAAATCCCATTCCAGCCTGGACAGTTTGACCTGACCTAGATGACACATACAGGATAAGTAAGGGTAGCAAATTGTACCCAACTTGCTTCCAGGGCATTCTGAAAACTTGGGTTTTGTTCTTATAACTTGGATCTTTTATTTAACTGTACTGGAAAAGGAGGGTTTGGTTCATTCTTAAAGACTTTTGAAGTTTGTGAGACATTTGGAAGGACAGGGAAGAAGTACTAGTAATTTGTGAGACCCAAAGTATTTCATCTCTTCTCTACTGACAACTTCCCAGAGAAGATAAGCCTCCTTGCTTATACCATTCTTGAAAAAATTAAGAAAACATCATCTTCTTCCATGTTGGTCTTCAGAGGTGTTAGTTCCCACTTACTTGTCCTCGGGGACTTCCCTTCTTTCCTAGTCTTGTGTTCTTGATGTATTTGTGATAATGTATTTGTGTTTTCAGTGAGCAGGGACATCAGGGAGGGAACATGGAGTGTTCTTCTAGATTCTTACAGAAATTTACAGATAAGATTTTGTGTCTTTAACCTTAGAAACAAATACCCTAGTAGAATAAACTAATTTTCTGTAAATAAGTTACAGCTTTTCCTGTCCTAAATCAAACACACAGCAACTCCCAGCTCGCAAATAGTAAAATCATGATGATATGTTTGGGAGTCCAAGATAAGAGGACATGGCTACCTGACTAGTAAAGGCAGAACAAGAGTCAAAGTACAGCTGGTTCAAGTAGTCTCTTCCATCTGCAGCCCATGCTCCTCACTAGATCTTTGACTCCCTGCCCTCCCTCTTCCTAGTAGGTTTCTGTCCTGTCAGACATGCCAGTGGAGCTGTTTGTGGGAATATGCTCTAAGGCAGTTTCAGTCAAGATCATCCCAGGTAGCAAAATCCTTTACATGTTTTGGGTAGCCCAGCTCATTTTCATTAAAGGAATTAGGAAGGTGCAACACAAGCAATTTAGCCACAGAGAAGAGCCATCTCTGATAGGGGCTCTTGAAAAGCAGCTGGAAATGAAATGAGGAAAATCACCATGGTGCTGACTAAAAGGATTACATAATAAAGTCCTAGTAGTCATGTTTGGGTATGACCACTCACTGCAATAAAACAGCTATAATAAAAAGCTTGGTTGGATTTCTTCACTGATTGACCTGCTTAAAGAATAAAATCATATTGAGTTGAGCTAGACCACTTGGCAGATACCTACCCAGCTGCTCACTACCTTCCCCCAACAGGACAGGGGAAAAAAATATGTGAAAAAGCTCATGGGTTGAGATAAAGACAGGGAGATCCCTTGCCAGTCACTGGTACAGAACTGGCAAAACAGACTCAGAGAAATTTTTTTTATTTATTGCCAATGGATTTGGGATGTTAAGAAATAAAGACAAAAGCTAAGAACCTTGCCCTCCACCTCCCTTCTTGTCCCAGACCAAAGTATTCCACTGTTTCTTTCTCACCTCCTCTACTTCCATCCCTGCTGAGCAATGCACAGTGGATGTGGAACAGGGATTTGCAGTCAGTCCATAACAGGTCTTGATGCTTTAAGTTTTAGCATTCATGTTTTTCAGATTCTGTGCTGCCTAGGGGTGTAGTTCTGAGCCTCATATTAAGTGTTAGTAAACTCTCTTCACAGAATAGGTACAGAAAAAAAATCCTTCTCCAGATGGAGACTAAAGACCATTACAAGTTTTCAGGCCCAAAAGTATAAACAACAGTGAACTGAAGAGAGAAAACAAGAAGGATGGGACTTCATAATCTGAAGCTGTAATTGGACGATTAACCTCAATATGCAAATGAACCAAAACTTCTAAAAGTGTGAAACCTTGTGACAGGTTGTCCATTTTGTGACCATTTTGAGTCCATCTTGGGTGTTATCCTGGCCAGCTGTTGTATTCTTAAAGTGTATTCTTAAAGGCCTTTTAATAAATACCTACTTTATTCTCTTAGCATTGTCTAATCTCTGTTCCAGGTCAACCTTCCTAAGGCATCAGTCTCTTCTGCTCCTTCCTCCTTGTACTCTTCTTCCATTCCAGTGTGGGTCCTTTCCATGGGCTGCAGTCCCTCGGGATGAACCTGCTCCTGCATGGGTTCTCCATGGTCTCCAGTCTCCTTCAGTAAATATTCATCTGCTGCACTAGAGGTCCTCCATGGGCTGTAGTGTGCATAGTTCCTCTCCATTACTGCAGGGGAAGCTGCTTCAGCTCTTTCTCCTCTCCTTCTCTGACTTTGGTCTCACAGGGCTCTTTCTCAGATCTTTTCCCATCACTCTTGCACCATGCAGTGCTTTGCCTTTTCTCACACACTGCTTCCCTGAGGCACCAGGATGGCTGAGGGCTCAGCTGTGCCTGCAGTGGGTCACTGAAGCTGCCTGAAACCAGCAGTGTCCAGCATGGAGCAGCCCCAGCCTCTCCTCACAGAGAGAATTTCCATATACAGGCTCAATTAGAAGGGAAATGGCTGTGTCTCCTAACCCTAGTCCTCTCCCAGAGGCAGTCTACTGGTGAATGTTTTGATTTAAGACACTGTACAATTTGATATATTTGATATTTCCGAAAGGTGACTTTTCACCCCTCAGGGGGAAGCATCTACGTGGGCCAACCAGTGACAAGGAAAGCACTTTCCAGCTCTTGCCTCCATTCCCACCATATGTGTCTGTGTATACATCTTCATGTAAAATTGAGTAGCATGATACTAATTTTGAATGGTGGAGATGTGGCATGTGATGTTGATAATGCTAACTTAGCATTTTTAGCCTTCCTTCTTTCCCTCTCCAATTGTTTTATCTATGTTCTAAAACACTTTTCTTCCTCCAGGCTATTTTGTTGAGCCTTTATCCACCACTTTCCAGTAAGCACTAGGTTTCCACTGGCTGATTCTCCTGATCACACACACATACCCCTCTCCTCACTGCTACAGAGGTAATTGGGATTTGTAGGCATCGCAGATTCAATCTGCCCTTGTCCACTGTAGGCACCAGGAGTGAAAATGTCTTCATCACCAGTTTGGATCAAATCCAGATCAGAAATACAGTTGGTTTAGTTCCCTGCCCACCTAATTCCATTTGACTTGATGTGTCACCAACATCTGAATGCTCTGTTTCACCACCTCCAGGGTGTATCTGATTTCTTGCAGGACATTGTCTGGTGCTTACATAGCCCTGCTACACAGCCATCAAAGTTTTGCATGGTTTGTTATGGATGGAGCAAGTGCACAAGCTCTAACAGCATCAGGCTTACAGATTGGATTTAGAATCACAGAATCAGAAAATTGTTTGAGTTGAAAGGGGCCTTGGAGATGATCTAGTTCCAACACCCCTGCCATGGATAGGGACACATTGAATTAGACCAGGTTGCTCGAAGCCCCATCCAGCCTGGCCTTTAACACTTCCAGGGATGAGCATCTGTGGCTGCCTCACCACCTTCAGAATTTTTCAGAATCTAAACCTGTTCTCTTTCCCTTTGAACTTATTCCCCCTTGTCCTGTCACTCACTATATGCTCTTGTAAATAGTTTCTCTCCCTCTTTCTTGTATGCTCCCTTCTGGTACTGGAAGGCTGGAATTCAGTCACCCCTAAGCCATCTCTTCCAGGCTGAACAAACCCAATTCTCTCAGCCTTTCCTTGTAGGAGAGCTGCTCCATCTCACTGTTCATCTTGGTTATTTAATTGTTGCTTTGTGAACTAAAAACAGAGTTGGAGTGCTCAGGGTATAAGAGTGATCTAAAATTAAAGACCACACTAGAAAGCCTACCAGGCTACCTGAGGAGTTGTTCTTCACTGTAGCCTTTGGTGCTCAATGTAAGAAGTGGGTGCACAATGAGATGGGCTTTGCAGCGTATCTTCAGAAAAATGCCTGTTGATATACTCTTGATTTCATGTCCAAACAGAAAAATAGGTGGGTGGTTTGGTTTTTTGGTTTGTTTTTTTTTTTAATTAATGTGTTAGGTAGCTAGGAGGTTAAATTAAATCACTGCAGCCCACATGGAAAGATGTTTGAAAGGGTCAAATACTACAATGGTTATTCATGTTCAGCTTGCTTTTCAGAGCTCCACTTCTTTGCAGCATGCCAAAGCATGGCAGAGCAGCATGGGGTATTATTGCTTGGTAATCTGAAAGAATGAACATGGAAAACCATTAATGTTCAACCTACATGTGTTTATTTTCACTAGACTACAGTACTTCTTTCTTATTTTTCTCTTTTATTCTCTTTCCCTCTCCTTATTTCTATAATTGTACTGATACATATTTTTGAGATGTTTTTCCACTCCTTCTTTACTTCATCTTCTGGTTTTGTTGTGCGTTCTTCCATGTTTTTTCATTTTCTTGACCACCTTGTGTTGCCATCTCTTTTTATCCATTCATTTGCATGTCCGTCTTCCTTTCTGTTTTATTTTCCCTCTTCCCAAACTTCTTCCTTTTCACAGCATTGGAACACGGGAGATAGTCACCCAGAAGAACTTGAGTGGCCTGGTGCCCATCCGAGATTTCAGACTAGATCCCAGCCTTCTCTACTCTATTCCTTTACTAGCTCTCAGCCCCAATTTACTGATTGTGTGGCTGTTTCTGAGCATAGCGTACCTGGTGGCCAGATTACGTTGCAAGTGAAGATAGAGTTCAAAAACAAAAAAGAAAAAAAGAAAAAAAAAAACCAACAAAACCCCACAAAAACAAAAAAGTGCTTGAATGTGTATTGCCACTTGGTACCTGCTGGACAAAGGAATGTGTCATAGCATTGTCTGCCAAGAATTATTATTATGCCTTACAATTTTACGTTTCTATTGTACTAAACTGTAAATATACATCAAATTATTTTATCAAAAAGAATTGTATTGAAACTTTAAACTATTGTTCTGCTTTCAGTGCTTGTAACATAGTCTGACATTGGCCTGTTACCTCGTTACTTTAGCCGGCCTGAAGATCTCTTACCAAATACAGTTTTGTGTTACTTGTTTCATGTATTCCAGAGAAAGGAACTCTGTCTGAAAAGAATTTGTATCTTTTTGTATATTTAAGGTGTATGCTAATCTTGCCTTTCATTTTTACGAGGTATGAAGAGAAAAATAAAAACATGGGTGGGGTTTATAAGAAATTATAAGAAATTTATTTAAAGAAGCAACAAATTTATACCTTAATTTCAAAGCATAATATCCAAATTACTTTACTGAACAGTTTGTAGAACCATAGTCTTGTTCCTTTCTCATGGTTAAGTATATTCTAGTAGACTAGAAAACACTCAGACAACAACCTGCAGTGTGCTGCATGCAGAATTATTTCATTCTATTTGTAGATCTGCATTTTGCAATGTATTAAAGACATGAGGAGAATGACTTGTGGTTAGGAAGGGGATGTGACTGGCATTAGCCTGCTAATGATCCATTATCTATTTTAGGTGCTCTGCTATAGAACTTACTGTTAAATAGGGTCATCCTAGAAGTTAAAGATAATGGTCTTTAATTTTCAGGCAGGAAGAGGGAGGTATCAGTTAACTCCTTTAATAGGTTTTCTGCTGAGCTTTATTTTAATTACATTAGACTAAATATTACTGTTACTTCCATTTTTAAGCGTTGCACAGCTTTAATAAATTATGATGCTGATAGTGACTTAGTGATAAGCAAGTGATGGTAAGTTAACATGTATTTAAGTGGTGAGACTAAAGTGGCTTCCTAGTTTAGTGATGCAGAGTAATTGCAGATGAGATCTGATCATCATTTATATATAACACCAAACTAGGGGAGGCCTATTTAAACTGAAGGATTTTGTTGATGCTGTGGTCTGGCAGAGCTTGTCAATAGCAATAGCTGACTAAAAAAACCTAACCTCATTTAATGTAGTTTGATAAATTCATAAAGGGTTTTACTTCGCTTGGTGCCTGAGATGACATTGGGCTTCTGAGGAGAACTAGTACTGTGATTTGTATTTTCTACTATTATTAACTTGCTCAAAAGAAATAGGTAGCTTTAGCTTTTATTATAAATTTTAATGGAATTGAGCGCTGCTGAGAGAAGTATGCTGTGAAATAAAAACCAAAAAAACACAGTTAGAATAAAAATCAGAATTAAATCCTGAATTTGGATTTAATTATTTTAAATAAAAAAAAAAAAAAAAAAAGTGTGTGGTTATATTTGTGTCTTCATGAAATCAGACTGTACAGTACACTATCTCTTAATATTTTCCTCACTATTCTTCCAATTTTGTTTTTAAAATTAAAAAAAAAAAAACCAAAAACCTCAAAATACCACAAAGACATACATGTTTATATATCTATATATAAAGCACGTATCTTGTTTATTTTTAATTGCAATGAGTTTTGGTACATTCTTACTGCTCTTGAGGTTTATCATGATATGGTGGTTTGGGACACATCCCTGTGCTCTGCCGATACCTGATGCTGCTGTGTCTCCATAGAAATCATCTGTTCTTTATGGTCAGCACTGGTTTGTTTGCTGTGGGTGCCCCAGGCTACCTTTTTACAAAGTGAGAGGTTGTCAGGCTTGGCTCAGGACAGCCCCCCATGTGCCTGAGAGCACTGTCCAAACACTTCTTGCCCTCTGGCAGACTTGGGGCCATAAACACTTCCCTGGGCGGCCTGTTCCAGTGTCCAGCCACACTCTGGTGGCAGGCATATTCACTGAACTCCCTGAGATTATTAATCTCTTTGAAGTATGAAGGTGCTGCTCATGATTACCACTAGGGTTGCAGTAATACTACCTTAAAACTGTTTGGAATGAAAACCCAGGGTTTTTAAAAACATGTAGGTTTCTTTTCTTCTTATACTTCAATGAGGACAAGTTTGGTTCTTTTTTCCTTTTGGAGCCTGGCCTGTGCTTTTGTTAAGGCATTCAGATTTGAGATGCAGTAGTGCATCCTGCTTATGTGCTTCCAAGAGAAGGAAGATGGCATGTGAAATGTGGGAAATAGAACCTTGTCACTGTGCCATGAGGGACACATGCAATAACCAGATGCAGTGAAATGTGTTATGAAGAAAATGATTCACTTTGCAGTTAAAATGCTCACCTAGCATCACATATTTCCTAGTTAAACTTACTGCTTTTATTAGTACTCTGAAGTATGATTTGTGCAAACTTTTGATGTATCTGTTTGGCTGCAAGAGCTGTCAGTGGAGTTTTGTGAAACACAAACCAGTGCCAGAAAAAACAGTGTCATCACAGATGATCCGTTCTATAAAAGGCAAGCACAGAATGTGCTCTGGAGACAAATTTCCAACTTAGTTAAACTATTCCTTAAAGAAAAAAAAAAAAGGGAAAAAAAAAAAGATGGTATTTTATGAAGTTAAACTAGGTGTTACATACAGAACACAGTTACAGCCAGTTTCATGAACCAAAATTAGAAGAACGGTGAGGTCTGTAAGAGTATGAGAGTTTTCAAACTGAACCAGAATCCAAACCTTCCTTTTGAATCAGATGATCACAGCTTACCTGGTAGATGCTGCAGCCATCTCCAAGGCAGGACTAATGTGACATTTCCACCATAAGATGCTGTACTGTACACTTTGCCATGAAGGTCTACTATTCTTTGTTTAGATTCCAGTCCTCATTCAGGGAAAGACATTCTCCTGCAAGCCTAAATTGATTTATAATATATATTTAAAAGATAGTGCTTCCTCTTTGTATGTCTGTTTTTTGGATATAATCAAAAGAACTCTGAATTAGATATACGAGTGTAAAGAAGCCTTATAACTGGAGTAGTTTTCTATTGTAGCACAGAACCTCTTTGTAATGTGGGGCAGTTGCACCAAAACATTGGGTGAAAATTAAATTCTGCACAGCTTTGTTTCTTTGGGGTGATGACTGTCAATGCAGCCAGTCTTTTTTGCACTGCTATTTCATGATTAGGATTATTTTTTAGATTGTGTTGGTTTTCATGTCCATTTATGCATGCAGAGATAACTGGAAAGTCATATATTATTTTTGTATCAGCTCTAATCTTTAAGTAAGTACTTATAATACTAACATACAGGGAACAATAAGATCACTTTAAAGCTCTTGTAGAGAGATCAGCAGGTTTTGGTTTTCAGCTTTATGTGTTAATAAATTAGCAGAACTGCTTTTAAGCAATCCCTTGGGATCCCTTGTGCAGTGAGTGGCGTGTGAACTCCACAACAGTGTACCTTGAAATACATGAAACCGGCGTGAAAGAACCTTTTCAGTAGATGTGCTGCTGCTTTCCAGAAATGCAAAACTAGCAATCAGACATAGCTTGTGTCCATTCTGTGCTTCTTACCAGCATTGTATGATGAGTCATCTCTTTTAATATTTGCAGTGGCAAATTAATTAAACGCTCATTAAATATAACCAACTTTATTTTAATGCTATAAAATAACCAGTTCATTTCATCTTAGTTTAAGTCTTTTTTTCTTTTTTTTTTTCCCTTTTACTGCTGTCATTTTTTGTGCTTGTTTTTTTTCCCCAGTGAGGGTTGTCGCCGAGAAAATACAATGAAGAATGTTGGATGTCGCAAGTATGCATTTAATTCCCTGCAACTGAAGGCTTTCCCAAAGTATTACAGGCCTCCAGAAGGAACTTATGGAAAAGTTGAAACATAAGCATACTATGTCCTTTAATTGCTGTTCCATTAAAACATGTGGATACACTCTAGATTAACACATGATTTCGTCATCCAGAAGAGATAAATAACCTTTTTGTACGTTTCGCTAGGTCATACAGAGCATGTTACCAAATTGGAATCTATAGTAACAATTATTCTGACACCTTAGCTTGAGAATAGTGTGATGACTCTCTCTGCCCGTTTCAATAGCCTTCAGTGTATGTAAGATGAGCAGATATTGTGCTATTTAATAATTACCTATATGCAAATAGCTAGGTACCTCCTGGATGGGGAAGGACTCTAGGGAATGGTATTTAGGCAGCTGTTTCCATAACATCTTTTTATACTGAGTTAATTTGAGATTGAGCTTTTCCTAAATTTTTTAAAACTGAGAGTAAAACTCAGAAGTTGTAAATAAAAAGGATCCTAGACAGTTTAGTAACTGTAGAATGCATTGTTACAATCAATAAAACGGGGTTTCATTTAAAAAAAAAATTCAGCACAATAACAGTGAGAAGAATTGTTTTGCTGTATATAGGATGCCATCTTCATGTATGAAATTAACAATATATAAAAGGCCAGACATGTGAGGTCTGGTTTGTAATTCTGTTCAAATAAAACGAATTCCTGTCATCTTTGGCAGGTCAGGCCTTGGGCACACAACTGATTTTAAAAAGTATTTCAGAAACATCATGACACTTAACTATTAATGCCAGCAAACAGTTCCCCATGCCCTTCCCCACTCTAAGGCAAGTGCAACAAGCAAATTGCTGATGTTGCAGATGACATGTTCAGTATATTCCATGGCGTTGTACATTAATTAACACATTTTTACCCATGGTTTTTTTAATATCACTTCTGGATTGTAAGCATTAGAATCTCAGAGCGTTACATTATTTTGGTCAGCTTACAATTTTTCTGTATCGGTTTTGTATGTCATTGCAAAAATGCTCCAAGTGCCCAATGCACCCCCTTGCTCCAAAGTCAAAATTGGTTTCTGTTTACCTTTGCATTTCACCTGTTGAGAATCCTGGTGGGGGGAAGCGTGAGCAGTGTCAGGGTATTTCTGAGGAAGGTAGCAATACCTTATGTTGATAGAGGGGAACTGCTCAGTGCTACTGCTTGTGCCTGAGAACCACAGGTGGGTTCTAGCTTATGACAAAGGTGGTCAGTTGGATAGCATTTGATAAAAAATGTTCAACAGATCTCCTCTGAAATAATCTCCCAAAGAATGCCTTCGAAGCTGAGATAGCATTTTAAAAAGCAGCTAAATGTTCATTTCCAAATTTTAACAAGATCTAGTAATCTCTAGCTAGCTTCATTCAGCACACTGTCCTTTCCTTCTTGATTTCTAAGGATCTAAGTTTTAGAATAGAAAAAATCAGCCCATTTATTCTTGTGAGAGTAGCAACAGCCAGGTAAGTATATGGCTGTTTTCTGATTTCTTTCTCCCTCTCACTGATGTTTGTCTGTGCTGTCACTGCTCTATCAATCAGCCATGTTCATTCTGCTCCCATGTAGGTTTGGGGGTTACAGGTCCAGCAGTTTTTGCATTTTGCTTTTTGCAGTTGACACTGAGCAGCATGTCACAAAGCCAGGTCAGAGAGTTCTGCTGAACTAGGCTGTTACCATTATTTCAGACTCTAGGATAACAAAACATGGAATTCTGTGCAAAAGCAATGTACTCTAGCACCTACCCCAGGTTTGAACAAATCATTCACAATAGAACAGTCCCTTGGAAATGTTACTAACCTTGTTTGCCAGTTAATAAATGTTGATTTTGTTTCATTTTTTGCTAATAAGTAAAAAAATATGTGATGAAAAATTTTTCAACGGGATCTCTTTAGACACGTTACTCCATTAGTTCTGCTCAGCCTTCAGTCTCTGGCCCATTATTAAATGCTATTTTATTTTTGTATAAACTACGCTCTTTATATCCCTTAGTTTTTATGAGTTGATAATTTTATTTTGTATATTTCAAACATGGTTGATTTTAAGTCCTGTATTGTTACACTAAAAATATTCCAATGTTCAGCTTCAGAAGGAAATAACAAACGTCTCTTGTAACAATTAGCAGCGCCGCTCCCTTAGATGGTGGCCAACAATCATTAGGTTGAGAGCTTAGCAATCCTTTATTTATTTTGTATAGCAGTGTAACCTGAAAAAGTTGCTGAATTTTGCCTGCACGTGGTGGAGCCACGCGTGGCTGCGCGCGGGGTCCGAGGTGCCGGCGCTGTCCCCGAGGCGCGGCCTCGAGCGGCTCCTCCAGAGAAAACTGGGACACGTGAAAGCCACACGGGACCCTCACAAGGGGGAAGGGAGCTTTTCTCTTGCAGGGAGAGGCGAATCTAAGGATTACTGTAAAATGAAGTTCTGTCTAATGTTCCTTTTTTGAGTACGTTTTTTAAATTATATAAAACATACAAAGGTAAAAGAAGAAAACTGTTGCCAAGTATGTTCTGTGTATGTTCTGTGAAAGTACCTACAGCACAGTTGCCTTTTTTCATTTATACGTGTAAAATTATTGTATAATACGACACAGTTTTGTCCCAACACGACTGTATTTGCCAAGCTTTGTGCATTGAAATATTTTTATTTATTTGGTTTTGGGCAGTATTAATATATCATAAACATATGGCTACTGTTTTATATATTCTAGTTCATCCAGTCCATGTATGCTGTAAATGTGCTAGTCTTTAGGATGAAAACCAATAAAGAACTGACAAGAATAACAACGGTGTCTTGCTTTTAATGTGTTTATGGTAAATGAAAATAAACACTTTCAGGCTCCTTGACTTGACTCACTTTTATCTGTTGGAGAGCATATAAAGCCAAGTTGTGTAGGGAGATGTTTTACACAGATGTGCAAGTCAGGAAGTAGTTACTTCTAACCCCTGCTAAAGAACAGCTGCTACCAATTTTCTGTAGTTAAGTGAGGCACCATCTTGTCCCCCATGCTACACGTTGTGCTGCAGCAGTTAAATAAGTGGTATGCGGTATTTTTCTTCCTCAATTTTGTATACTTTCTCCATGAATATTCCATAAGAGCCTTCCTGATCTCTGTTTGCTGTTCTTTCACTTTTCCTTCCATTAGCAGATTTTTTTCTCTACTGCTGCTTCCCATTGAGCCAGCTCATCCCTCCAGCAACTTTAGCAGTTGAGCTGCTTCTCAAAAGGGACAGGTTGTCCTTGTTGATGGTCATTTTGATATCAAGTCAAATAAAGTTTATGTAATAGTGTAACAGACAATAATTCAGAGCATTCTGATTTCTGTAAAATATGAAGAATAGAACACAAAAATATAATTCTCTTTCCACTGGGAGTTTGAGAACTGCCAGATAGAATTTTCTTTGTGTGAAAAGAGGGCTGAGGAGCATTGGTGGAGCTCAGTGAATGAGTTTTTTAGTCATATAAAAGGAAAAACAGTAGAAGAGAAAAACCCACACTGCTTTCATTCAAAATTCAGAAAGAAAAGATGCTTGACAGCTAGGAATTCCTGAACTGCAAATGCAAAATGCATCTATATATATATGTGTGTGTGAGTGTGTATTTAGGGGGGGAGAGAGAGAGAGAGAGAGAGAGAGAGATTTCAAAATTTCTAATTGGTGTTAAAAAATTATCTCCCAGTATTACTCTTAATTTTAAAAGGTGGGGTGTTTAAACAAGGGCTGAAAACCTGACATCTTTAAAAGGCATTCTGAGCTCTCAGAAGTGTTTGAAGCTGGTGAATGTGTCTCTAAAGACTGCTCCGTTTGGAACCCACAGTCACTGTGAGCCTGGGTTCCCTGTGCCCCTGTGGCTGTCTGAAGGGCATTTGTGGGGCTGTGGGCTGTAAATGATCCCATGGGGAGCTGCTGGGAGCAGCAAAGGCCACGTGCATTGCTGTGGAGCACAACCCCTTCTTTTTCCCATGACTTTGGCTGCCCTTCAGGCAGGGCTTGAAGTGCTGGTACAGGCATCTGTGTAAGGGCACCGACAGCACTTCTGATTACCTGATGCCACAAATGTGCTTAAAGCCTGAAACATGTACTGTGACAAAAGAGAGGAAATATTCATAGATGAAACACAAAAATGCATTAGAGAATAGAAAACCAAGATGGGTACAACAAAAAATTGCAAACCACTTGTTTAAACCGGAGGAAGAGTCCTCATCAGATGAAACTGTAAGTAATTTTGGTGACCAAGGGTGAGCTTTTTCAGCTTTTTTCAGTTTGTGAATTCCTAAATATATCTAAGGCTTCTATCTTAGAAACTTTGGATCTATATGTTGTTGCTGACTGCATGAGGGTTTGTTTAAAATAGCTCTTCCCAATGAGCTACAAGACTTCTAGGCATTGAAGGAGAAAACATAACAGCAACCTCTTTTTCTCACATTGCTTTAATAGTCAAGCAAATTTTCTCTCCAAATTCATCAAATATTTTGCCTTTCACAATTCAGGATGATGCAGTTTATCCATTTATTCACAATGTGATTTGAAGAGAGGTAAACAAGAAATGGGTAAGTAGCGAGAGTGACCAACATTGACACAGGAGTCACCTGGGACCTTTCAGCCTGGACACCAGCAATGGTCATAGCCCTGCTCTCCACAGGAAACTGCCAGGAGTGTGGTGTTAGTTACCTGGGCCATTCACTTAAGAGTTGGACTCGATGGTGCTGATGGGTTCTTCTGGCTCAGAATGTTCTGTGGTCCTGTGTGACAGACACATGGGGGAGGTTTGGGAGCACCAGGACCCAGCCAGGGGTTCCTACTCACCCTCTTCCACCTGCACCACCTGCATATTCCCAGCTACACTGGGTGTCCTGGCCAGCCAGAGTGGCCCCACAGCAGTGGCCACT
>VYXD01008565.1:142426-182343 GCA_013397195.1 Hylia prasina | reverse complement strand
CCTGAATCTGAATACTTTCCTAAAAGGGTATAGTTAAATACTTTTCCATGTTGCAGCCTATGACTTTGGATATTTATTGTCCAGTTTTATTAGGCTTAGTAGAAACTAAAGTCTATGGTGTGTTTCATTTTGAAATTTTGTTCAGTGGATTTTTTCAGTAATACTATATTTAGTGAAATTGCTTCTTTGCAAAAACCTTTTTTCCTATGATCAATCTGAAAACTAAAAGCTTGAAAACTGTCTTGTCTTTAGGTATGCATTTCTTAGAACCCTAAGCATTACTCAGAATAATTGATTTTTCTTCTCTATCCCCAGTGTCTGAAATGATATTTGAAGAGAAACAGAACTATATATCAGAATGTTCCTCCGTCTTCCTTGTATTCTCAGGGAATGACACTTCTTAAGAAATTTGTTGCCGCACCTGTCTCAGATATTGTATAATATCTGTATTTCTAAGAATGATCTGACATTTGCACTAAATAATGTGCCATTTACAAATGAATCAGAACAGTTTAGCTCAGTACAGAACCTAATCAATATAGAAAGAAATGTTGCACTCAGAAATGTTGTTCTGATTCAGACTCTGCATGAAGCAGCAGTTTGCCTTTATAATGATAGGAAAAAATGGATATTAGATATACACTATGTGAACACCTCCAGTCTTTTTACATTTTCCCAAATTGTAGTCTGCAACAATTATGACATTTTAATGATTAAAATCAAGGCTGATCCATCTGACCCTGGTTCTGCTGAATGCATTTATTTATATTTTGGTCTCATTTCAGTTTAATGTAAAAGAAGAGGGATTCACATGAGTATTTTCTGTCCTTCACCAGAGCTGGAAGAGTAGGCATTGTCAGCTGCAGACCACTGTTGATCTAGAAACATGCCATTCTGCTGAGAAAAGGCTTATGGTGGGTCTAACCTTGCAGTTTCTTGGGGGCAGGTGGATTTATGGGCCAAAATACTGGCCTGCTGAATGATAAGCATTGGTTCTCTGTGAGTCATTTCAATGACTTGTTTTAAGACATTGCTCATTCAAGCAAGTTATGTAAAAAACTGTGGAAAAAAAAAAAGAATGGGTGAATGAAGGCATGGGCAGGTCAGTAGACTGAGTTATTTTGCTCTCTTGACAGTCATTAAAAACTAAGTGGGAGACAGAGAGGAAGTCTATCTCCTCTTCATGGTTCATCTTTGTATCTTGACCCTCAGAAACAATGTTCTGAGCCTGGGCAGAGTGGAATGCTGATGCCTTGCGCCCCTCAAATGCACTTCTGTTTCTGCTCCCTTTTGAAGAATATGAGCTCATGCGATATTGCAAGTTGTCCTGTCTCCTCTGAACTGTGGAGAAGACTTGTGACCTTGCAGGTGTGTAAGAGACCTGGTCTGATGATAGCATGTGATTGAAGAGCAATCAAAGAGGTAATGGGAGCCCCATCTGAAAAATAGACACCTTTCTACTGGGAAAATATCTTTCTACTGGGAAAATAACAGGAAATGTTAACTGTTGTAACTTGTTCATTGCAATTTTGAAGCTGTAGACCAGGATTCATAACATCTGTGTTTTATTGGACAAAAATACAGTGAGGGTGGTATTGTAAATGACTGTCCTTGCTCCTTATCTCTGTGTGAAAAACAAGGTTGCTATACTTAATTATTGAGTTAACATGCTCCTAGCAGGCCAAGAATGAAGGTAAGACAGGCATATTTGGTAGGTTAGGGTTGAAATATTTTCTGTGGTTAAAAAAAGAGAAATTCATATTATTTAAATCCATTCTTCTGGACAGAAATAAACTGGTGTGTCTGTGAATTTTAATAATAGATGACACAAGTGCATATTTACTGGGTAATTCCCACCTCATCTATTATCTAAAAGATGCAAAAGTATCCCCAATTAAGAGTGACCTGAAGTAGGTCTGGGGAAATTCGGCTTTTTTTGTAATAAAAATAACAAGGCCAAGTGCTGAGGCATGGGTTTAGTGGTGTTTAGAAGGAGAAGCATCTTCTTGATCTGTTTTAAGACACATTTTCTAATGACTTGGATTGGAAGATAAATTCTACCACATCGTACACAAACTAAATGCCACAGCAAACATAAGCAAAAGGTGATAGCAGAAGCAGAACTGAAAGAACACCTAGCAATTAATAGTCTCACATATGAAGAATAACCTTAAAAGCCTAAGAATAAAGTCTGACTGAATTAAGATACAGAAAGTGTATATTGACTATTCTGGCTTTATCAGTTTTATCAACTTTCATTCTAAAAGGCTATCTGAAAATATTTACCCAACTTCTCTTTTATTTCAGTTATTCTTTCTATGACAGGACATATGTATATGGCATATGTATAGAAGTTGAGGTACTTTTCCAGACTGTGTGGAAAATGTAAGTTTTCAAAGCAATATACCTTTAATCATTCTGAATTTAGCATCTGGACTAAAAATCATAAAAACAAGCTATTTATAGGGATCTGGAGTTTAAGGGAATAAGAGGTTTTAAACATGACAGGTACACAATAAAAAATAAAACACAAAGTCAATTCCATTAATGATTTTCATTGAGATCATCAGAGAGTCAAGATTATGAAAATTAGGTTGTGATTTTGTAAAAGTTTGGAAGCAAGGCACAATGGATTGCGCCTCAGCATCAGGCACAGTGGGGGCCTCAACTTAGAGCAGTTAATACAAAGAGCAAAGAAAAAATGACAGTAAATGGATATTTCTATATGTGAGCCATATTAACATATTGCATAAAATCACACAGTCAAAATCTGCCTAATCTCTTAGTAGCCAAAACATAAACAAATTGAATGCTGATAAAATGTAACATGAGTCTATAGCAAGAAATGTTTTCATTCTTCCTTTCCATAATATTTTAGAGAATGCATGATCAAAAGATACATATTTTTAATGTAAGTTATGACTTTAAAACACTGTTTTAATATTTAATACTAAAAAAATGGCTTGACAGGCTAAACTGTATACAATAAATTAATTAAAAAGCAAAGGCACAAGGAATACTTAAAATCCTGGCACAGGATAATGGATAGTCCAGAGAAAAAAAAAGGATAGTATAAGCTCCTTAAAATCCCTGGATTACAGCAGAAAATTTTTTTTCCTCTCTCCTTTAAAATTGCTGATTCACAAAAGTGCATATTAAACTTCTTCTATAGTTTAAAATTATCTTATGTGCTATTTGACAATTTCAACTAGCTCTTGCAAGCTCTTTCTAAACCATCCTGACTGAAACAGATGGATGTGTAATTCAAATAATGAGCTGGATCCACTCCCTGTAGCAGTCAATTATGCAGGGTTTTTTCAGTATAGTATTCAAGAGACTAAGATCTTTCTCTATATATAGATCACCTGAAATGACCTTGCCTATGCAGTGTCAGAGCCAAAACAGAACAGTAGGATATGTATCTTGCTGCATTTTTAAAAGCTCAGACTGATTAAGAACTATTACATATGACATTTGCACTAAATTGTTCCCAGTACCTAGCACTGTGATCTTTTAATGTGATACTTTCTCTCTAGGTAAACTGCCCAGAGACATCTGATGTCTGAGCATTGAATGCCATGCAAGGACTCCTAATAACACTGTATTGTGCTGAGGAAATGATGACAGGGAGGGAATGCATGTTCATCTCATTAACAATAAGTGATAATCTCTTAATAGTGAGAACTCATGGACAAGATTTAATTTGCTTCTAGCACTGAAAATGAAATTGTCTAAGGACCTGTCAAGTGGTGTGCGTACAGTGTTCATCAAAAATATTACACAGAGACTGCTCTTCTCTGTGCTTGTCAACATGTGCTCTGGACCAGGTAAAACTGTAAAAACCTTTACTTGCAAAAGCATTTGACTAAGTGCTGTGGGAATTTTCCTTGATCTGTAGTGAGGTATCAATGACAGACCTCTAGCAAACTGTGTCACAGGATGAGTACACCTGGTAGCAAATGAAGCAAAGATGTTGAGGTTGGATGGGGGCCCCACTACTGCTCACAGACATTAGATTCATCAGGAATTGTCATGGAAAAGAGATATGCTGCTTGCCTTTGGCTTGCAAAGATCCATCGATGGTTCAATTTTTGAGTTTCTGAGGTAAAATCTAGAAAGCCTCATGAGGCTGTGTGGTGGGCTGAAACTATACTGCACTCATGGAACCACTTGGCTGATGCTAAAAAGAAAATTTCTTGCCTATTGCAGAGCAGCTTGAAAAGTGAGAAGCACAATTATTCCTATTCTGTTTTGTATGACTTGTTGGTATGCAGATACAAACACTAATTGCATGTGGCTGCAGTCAAAATGATGTGAAACTGAAGAATGAGAGAGTTGAAATCTGGTTCTGTAGTTAAAAACAGCCTTGAAGTTCAATTTTTGCAAAGAGATAGGATATAATATGCTAGAATTCGTAATCTGATAAGCTTAAATCCCTCATTTTCTGCATGAAGGGACATAGAAAATCTGGAATTCCTGTGTTACATGGTATCGGTGAAATAACTTGTCTGTATAACTTATAGTTTTCAAATAGTTTGCCGTATATGGAGTGCTCAAATGTATTGTGTTGATTAAACAAAGATATTGTTATGGTCTGACTTACCATATAAATGCAATCAACAATTGTATTGGTGCACTTTGAAAGGACTATGATTTATTTGTTGTTTGTATAAGTGTTCAAAAGAACATTTACAGCAAATGGAAGGAAAGGCATTGCAAATAAAACAGAAAGTATTTTTATTCCTCTTTATTTTGGAATGAGAGGCATCACTTTCATTTTTGGCTTACTATAGAACCATTACTTTACTTTCTTCTTGTTATCTTAATATTGCTCCATCATTCAAAATAATTAGCATTTTTCCAAACTAGAGCATTTTAAGTGTTTCCATCCATTTCAAGTTGTGATTTTTGCTTTTTAAGCAAAACCTGCAATTTGTCACACAGGGCAGCAAAAAAATTAAAAACAGTCAACATTTCTCCATTGAAAAAGTGGGTTAGAAAAAGAGAGTATTTCCTCATTGGTTGCATTCCTATCCTTTGTTCTTCCCTGTGCCTGGGGAAGGGTTGATTCACATCCCAGAACTATCCTGCACTAGAAAGGCTATCCACTGTGAGCATTAAATTCGACCCACATAAAAGAGTTCACTTGAAGGAGATTGCTTCATTCCTCCTCATTCTGCAGTGCCTGCCCTGGAGATGGGCCAGAAGTTTAATGTAGGAGAGAAGAGGGAACTAGGGGTAAGTATGTGACTTTAAGAGGGGGGCATAAAAAGGTCAGAGTTTGGAACATCTAAATCAGGAGGATACAAATTCTTGACCCTGTATCACTTCTGACAATTTTGACATACTAGTTCAGAAGAACAGATTAGCTAAGCATTCTCTGCTCTTAATATTTAACACAATGAGAGGGGAAAAACCCAGAGTTCTAAACTGCATTTGCTGTAAACTCTATGGACTATGACAATTTATTTCTGCTCCATTTTTCTTCTGTCAATCTATTTACTTTTCCTAGAGAAGATAGAGACATGCACTGACAATGTGAACCTTCTATGATCTCTACCAGAAGGAGGAAGTTATCTAGTAGGTATTTGAAGTAGAGTCTGTTTGAGTGACTTTTTATTATGAATGGTCAGTTGTAAAAAAGTGGTGGGCCTAGAATTACTGTGACCTTTTTCAGTAGCTGTGAGGCTGATGCTGATTAAATAAGAAGTGACAAAAATTAAATTTTTTACTAACATCTTTCTTGAAAAGAAAATAGCATTTCAGGAGGTGTACAAAAGTACATTCGCTCACCATTTCATCAAGCCTGCTTTCATTTTTATACCACATCTGTGCTAAGGGTCTGTAGTTCTCATATGCTGATGGTGACGCTTTCAGGTTTCTTTTAGCTTGGATGGGGTGCAGCTCCTCCCACAGTAAATGACATGAAACTTGATGATGTGCCACACTCCTTTTGCATTTGTACCACATAAATAGAACAACACAGATGGATTTATGTTGCCTCATGATACAGACTTTTGCCTAACAATAGATTTTTCCTTAGCATCTGGTAAAGCAGGAGTTTCGTTGTCATATCTGCTTATGCTCATTTATGTAAAGTGGCATAACTAAGGTCTGCTGGGGACTGAGCCATCTAAATGTTAGCTAAATCACATCCCTTGTATGCTCTCTGTGACACGGAATGACAAATTATAGATAACCATCTTGGTAGTATAGGCTGTAAGGCTCCAACTGTCCACCTCTTGGTGCCAAAAATGACCAGTTTAAGCATAAATAATTAAATGAACCTAAAAGATTAATTATTTAGATTTTTGTTCTCATATCAGCCTATGTTTTTGAAAATTTAAAATAAAATTCTTAATAAATTTTTTTGTTCTTCTCATGTTGTTCTTCTCTTCTGGGGTTGTCAGATGAAGAAATCATTAATGCAACCCAGNACAAAAACTTCACGTATTTTCTTCTTCTCCTGGTTCACTGTCAGACTTTTTTAAAGGTACAGAACTCAATATACATCACAAGCAGGACAGACGATTGCGGATACAGGCATCATAAAGTCACCCTAGGACAGTGAGAAAGGAGACAACTCATCCTTTTTATTGTTTAGGGCATTGTCATAAATTAAAAGGAAGTTTTATTATGGAGTCCATTGAGGTCAGTCATAAAACATTGGTTATTGCTTTCTATTTGTTCTTTCTTGTTTCATACCTGTGCATTTTTCTAGAATCTGCTGTAACTGGGGTGAAGTCTGTGGATTAGATTAAGTGCTTTATGGTCACCATATCCTTGATTGACCCCTTCCATCGGCTTGAATTTCCTTTTCAAAGCAAATGACTCTCAAATTCTGCCCTCCATCTAGTTTTATAGCTGCAACTGTCTCTTGGGCATCCCTTAAGAAGTTGCTGATTTTGTTTTTTCCATATTCTTTCTCTCCACTATAGCTAAGAATTCCATGCACTCAGGAGAGTATGCTCCCAACATCTATTTGCCTTCCATGTTATTGTGCTGCTCTTATTTTTAAGTTCCTGCAGCTGATTTCTAGATGTAAAAAAGAATATTATAAATATGTGAAAATATTTTCTTTTTTTAAATAAACATTTTCCCAGAATGTTTATAAAACATGTTAGAACATTTGACTGCAGTTTTCTCTAGACCAAAAAACCCCTTTTATTTAAACAGTAAAATGTAAACTGTATTGTTTATCTCATTCAATAATGCCTTGGATGAAGATGCAGATCCCTCCTCAGCAAGTTCTCTGGTGGCACCAGTCTGGGAGGAGTGGTTGATACCCCAGAAGGCTGTGCCGCCCTGCAGAAGGACCTTGACAGGCTGGAGAGATGGGCAGAGAAGAACTGCCTGAAATTCAGCAAAGGAAAGTGCAGGGTCCTGCTCTTAGGGAAGAATAACCCCTGCACCAGTACTGGCTGGGGGTTGAGCTGCTGAAAAACAGATCTGTGAAGGTGATTCACAGAGAAAGACCTGGGCGTCCTGGTGGACAACAAACTGTCCCTGAGCCAGTAGTGTGCCCTGGTGGCCAAGAAGGCCAGTGGTTGGATTTGCTGCATTAGGAAGAGCATGGCCAGCAGGTCAAGGGAGAGAATCCTGCTGCCGTACTCAGCCCTGGTAAGGCCACATCAGGAGTGCTGTGTCCAGTTCTGGGCTCCTCAGGACAAGAGAGACAGGGAGCTACTGGAGCAGGTCTGGTGAATGACTGTGAAGATGATGAGGGGACTGGAGCATCTCTTTCATGAGGAAAGGCTGAGGGAGCTGGGCCTGTTCAGCCTCGACAAAAGGCAGATGAGAGGGGATGTCATCAATATCTGTGAGTGTGTGAAGGGAGGGTATCAAGAGGATTGTGCCAGGCTCCTCTTCTTGGTGCCAAGCAACAGGACGAGAGGCAATGGGCAGAAAGTTTTGCATGAATAATAAGATAAAAACTTTACTTTGTGTGTGTGACTGAGCACAGGAACCAGTTGTGCAGAGAGGTGGTGGAGTCTCCCTCACTGGAGATATTCAAGAACCATCTGGAAGCAATCCCACGCAATGTGCTCTAGGATGTCCCTGCCTGAACAGGGAGCTTGGACTAAATGCCTGATCCACTGCTGTCCCTTCCAAACTTACCCAGTTTGTGATTCTGTGGAAAAAAAGAAAAATATTCTTGAAGTATGGTTCCCCAAGTTGTGACAGCTATTGAAAATGGAAATGTTCCCCCAGTTCAGCCAGCAATTACTTAGAATAGTCAGTGCAGGAGTACAAGAAACACTAACAGAATATTTTTTCTTTAAGTTTATTGTTTATTAATATTAGCTTCATATCAAAAGCAACATATTTAAAATAATCACATTAGATTTTCAGTGAAATTTTAGAATTGTTTTTACTAAGAAACATTTTTATGCCCTAAATGAGAAAAACCTTTATTTGACAGATTTGTGAAAGCAGACTTGCTTGGGACTTTGACAACAATCATCTCTGCCTAACCTCTGGTTCAGGATATCTTTAAAGTGCAGACTGCTGGAAGCTGAGATGACACATTGGGAAAGTGTAGCTTTTGTATTCATGGCCTGTACATCTTGTAAAGGTCATGTATTTAGGTTAACAAAGTTTTACTTGGGGCAGTATCTGTATGTACTCTTATAAGAATTATCCTTACATATATGAATATGTACAGATGTATAACCTGGTTCCAATATGATATTTTGTGATGCAAACCAATATCAACATTAATGTCCCACAATTTATGATCTCTCTATTGCTGTCATGACCTTTATCCAAAACTCCGTCTCCTATGCTATAAATTACATGATACAAGATAATATTTGCACATCTTTCTGTCTCCAGGTCCTTGGTACTAAAGTAATCTTCATTAAACCTTTTAGATTACTCTTCATGCTTACCTGCTACTTCAGCTACTTCCTCCAGTTTCTGTCTTCTCCTCATTCTACAAAGTCTTATACTTTCCTGGCTTCAGTCTGTCTGTCATTAGTAGCCTTTTGGATTCCATCTCTTTCAACACTCATTTCCATAAATCACTTCACTCTGTATGGACATCTGCTCCTAGAATTAATTTTGAGCCTGAATATGTTAAATTACTTACATATACTAGATCACTGCCTACTACCTTTGATCAGATTTTGGCATTGTAATAAATTTTTGCTGTCTTTTGAGGCAAGAAAGATAGTGAAATGGAGCTCATACAAGACATGTACCTCAACTTTACACAGTGTAAGCTACTTTTCAGAAGTCAGTGCACAGCCGTGCCTTCTTCTGGGCCATGACTGACTTAAAATAGATGTCTCTTGCTCTAGAGCATGACACAGCTTTGACAACAGAAGTGAAATTCATGCTGGCTGCTGGAGTGATGAATATCAAGCTGTATCAGAGGAGCAGTGTGCCACATCCTTTAATTCTTATGGATTATGCTTGGCTCTACCACCAGTCCACCCAGTTTGTGCATGCCCTTTGTTCTTGTTGGAAAATCACAAGAAGCTGAATCACTCTCACTTCTTTGGTGGAAGGTAGGAAGCCTTCAGCTCTACTGGTGACACTGGCTATGTTATTATTAACATTAATACTTCATTTTTCCCTGTGATATCAAGCTCAAACAATAGATTGACATTTCTGAAAAATTCCTATTGAAGTTTCTGTCTCTGCTTATAGGCTTATGAATAAGATAAATTAGGAGTACTTATCTCTGTACTGTTCAAAATAGACTAGCTAAATGCTAGGTGACTACTGGAAATGATTTTTGTTAAATTAACTCCTGAACCATTCCAGCTTAACAGTGCTGTAGCTGTCTTGCCAAGAGAAAAGTAACATTTCTTAGACGGGTTTCCCAAAGGCAGTGGTTTTATGCAAGCAGAACGTCTATCTACTGAGCCTATTCCTTGCCTAACAGTTTTTTAGCCTACAGAGTGATTTCAAAAAAGGATAGGAAAATCCCAGAGAAAATTAATATCCTAGAAGCTTTGAGAATATTAACAGAGGGAAGACAAGAGCTCCCACTGCCAGACTTACTATCTATTTAAGAACAACCCCATGGCCAATCATTGCAAATACAGCTGGTAAAGGCCACAGCTCCTGCTGTCTCTTTCCCAGTGGAGGGTTCAAAGGAAGACAGAAGGAGCTGTAATCATCATAATAAGGTAAGCAGCAGGAGAGAGATTGGGATAAAGGTTACAAATCTACAGGAAACCATGCTTTTGCAGTTCTGTTGCTCCTGGGTCAAATTGTCTTCCGGCTTTTCAGGGTCTTTTTTTTTCATAAGAGATGTTTTATTTCTCTGAGTGCTTCTATCACAGTTTCTCTCACTGTTTTAGGTGTCAAGGCTTAGGTGTCAGTACCTATTTTATTTATCAGAGTTTTCATGCAGACATTTTCATTCTGACTGATAGTTCTAATATATCTGTAATACAAGTAGAGGAAACATTCTTATGATACCATGGCATAATAATCAGTGAGATCCTGGACTGCAAGCAGCTGCTGTCATGATTCTTAACTGTAAACAAATGATACTGTTTCTTGAGGACACAAGATGGTGTCTTAAGCTATTTTTATTTATTGCTTTAAAATGAACCTCTCAGAAGCATCAAGAAGTTTTACTGTTTAAAGTGAACACACTGCAGATAATGCAAGAAATGAATAAAAATACAAGTAACAGAATTATAGAAGGCATTCAATCCAGCTTATAAAAGACTAAGATGTAACGACTATAAATTCATTCAGTAAAAATTTTCCTCAAACTAGAGACAAATACAGGAATTAGAGAAATGCAAAAAGGATCCGTGGAGTATATACTGCAGAATATAAAATGGAATAGCTGCAATGTGCTAATAACATTTTTTTCAGTAACTGTTAAAAATTACAATAATGTAGCAGCAAGGAGGCTTTGCTGGGAGCGGAACCTCAGGTTGGATCAGAGGCAACAGGGTCTGTTGCTATCTCAAACCCTTTCAGAGATTCCAGCGGCAGATGAAAATGCAACAAGCATTCTGGGGGTTTGCTAGGTAAAAACCCCAGCACAACCCAGCCTTGCCTGAATCATGTGCAAGGAGAGCCCATGCAGACAGGTTCCACAGCGCTTGTTCATTCCGCGGCACTGCCGCCTGCAGCCAGCACCCTGGCAAGTGTGAAACCACAGAACCGGGCTGTCATTGTGTGTTTGGTATTGTCAGTCATTTGTGTGTTAGCTCTATGATGGATGAGAAAACTGCAGAGTGCAGCAGTGATTTTGAGAGGATGCATAGCTATTTATTCACTGTTTCATTACTAATTGCACAAGAAATCTGAGAGTCATTACCTTTGGCTAAGAACAAGGGAAAATGACTGTCAAGTACACACATTTTCAAGTATTGTTTGCCTTCAGTGGTATAAAATATGATTTGAATCTTAAGATACTTATTTTAAAATTTCCTTAGGTGCTTTCAGAATCTTTTGGAGAGGACAAGGAACTCATCTTTTTCAAGGTTTGGTTACAGACATGGATATATGGCTAGAAAGCAAAGTACAGCTTTGGGTAATTATAATTACATGTGACATATCTCTTCATTTGGTTTCAGTGCATTTCTATAGGTAGCTTACGTCATGATGGAAAAATAAGCTAAGCTAAACAAAACAATTTCCACTTTTAGATATCAGGTTCTGCATCAGTTGTAATTAACTTTACTTTCAAAATACAGAACCATAAAGTATTAAAAAATGTTAGCTGTCAGAAAGACTGCTAGAAGTCAGAGTTATAGTTGGGAGCATGTTGTGGTTGTTGCCATTCACTGTCCAACTGGATCCTGGAGAGAAAGTAAAACCCTGATTTTGTAGTCACATACTGCTGAGCAGAGGTTCAGTTTAGTAGCTGTTCAATAAATGGCTGAAAAGAAAATTGTTTTTATAAAAAAGATTTAAATAAGAAAATTGTTTTTAGAAAAAAAGATTTAAATATATGTAACAGGTTTTGTGATGATTAGTGAATATGCCTCTCCCATCTGCTCTGAAGGAATGGTTAGCATGACATTTTCTGTGTGCTTTGCCTCATAAACCCACAGGAGCAGCTGAAAGCTGCAAATCTTGGCTCCGCTAAGCAATCCACTGAAATCCATGTGGAGTTGTGGAATGCTTTTTTTTAGCTACCCCAGGCAGCTTGGCCTGGTGTATTGATAGCAGGTGGAAAAATCATTTCTCTTGTCTCATCTCTGGACATGAGAGCCTTGTTCAGGAGGGGGAAAAAAAATGTGGCCTCAGACTTTTATTTTTAAACATTGTATTTAAAAGATTTTAGGACGACGAGCGCAACTTGGATTGGGGTTTCTAGACGATGTGTCAAAACATAGCACACCGTAGCCAAAACCATTAGGGCACTAGGACTTCTGTTTCTGTTCAGCAAGGGCAATCGTTCCACCCACACAATGAAATTTTGTATATTTTTAACAACTTTGCAGCTGCTGTCATCATGAATATCCCTTAGCTGCTGTTCTGAGATGGATTTGTTGATAACCATATTCAAAAAGGAGGGGCAGTGTTAGTCTCATGAGGAGTCTGAGGAGAAAGGCAGGCATGGGCCTCTCCCTCCTTTCACCCACAGACTGAATGATTTGGATTTCTTCGTAACTTAACCCAGCAGGGACATAACCACTTACTGGGCCTGGGGCTCAGGCTGGCTCCTTTTTTTTCTAACACCTGCTCTGCCCAAGAAGATGCTTCTCTTTTCATTATCATTCGGCAGTGAGATTAGAATGGCATGACAGCTGGATTTATTTATTGGGAGTTTATGAAACAGGTTTTGATTTGAAAGAAAAACAAAATCTCAGCCCAAACTGCTGAGTTGGCCTGATTTTGATTCAGATTTGATGTCTCTTTTTTGAATAGTTTCTTAAACTATCAAGGCTCTTTTTCTGAGCTCTGCGCTTGTAAACCCACACCTTTGAAAGGAATGTGTGAAGACAAGGAATGTGATGGGTATCTTTCTTAAAACCTTACAGAATATTGTAGGCAATCCTTAACGTCTGCTTAACTATTAATGGTATGAGAAATTTCCATATGGAGAAAAGAAAGGAATTTTGGCTGAGGGGTAGAGCAGGTGAGCCAGCAACACAGTAAAGCAAGTTGGACCAGATTTAATTTTGTGAATTCATGCTATATATCCCTTAGAATAAATTAACAGATAATAATTAAGAGAGCCTTATCAAATGTATTTGCTGCCTTATGTAAAAAGCATACATGATGGCAATCCAGCTATGAATGACAGCATCCTATTCAAGCAGTACATTTTATATTCTAGATAATGAATTAAGATATTATCTCTGTTCTAAAACCAGATCACTGTGTCAGCTTTGCCTTTGTCATTGTGCAGCTCAGCTGTAGCTCTTGTGTTCAAGCATTTCTCTGTAAGACGCAGTTGGAGTCGAGGATCACGTTGACAGAAACATATGCGGAACCGGCAGCCATTAAATCTCTCAGTCAGAGTTTTCTGGCAGGCACAGATGAAAGTTGTACAGGCTCTGCATTTTTGGGGGGAAACAGACTTCCAGTTTCATGTTGGGCAAAGAGCACATTGTGGCACATGACAGACTGCAAGAAAAAATACTTGGATTTCAAATACTTTCCCAGACATATATATTGTTATTAACCCAATTTTTCAGTAGAGGCTGTTTATATATTTAGGGAACTAAATCCCTGTATTTAAATGCTCAGTGAAAAACTCTCCTGTGTGTAAAATACTGATTCATGTGCTAGTTTAAGCTTCCTTAAAGCTTTATGTTTATGCTTGCATGTTTCTCTCAGGGCGTTCCTGAGTGTCCTAAGGACTAGTTCCTTTTCTGACTCTGAAACAGTCACAAAGTATCATTATGACATAGTGACTTTTGCTTTAAAAAAGGAATTCACATGCTTGACTCCCACTTAAATGGCTGAAATTCATTTATGATGAGATCTTGTCTGTATTTGGTTTGGTAGGGTGCTTTTTGCCATTGTCAGTAACAGAGTGATATTTGTTCATTTTATCAGGTTATTTATATGGCATACCATGTCTCTGTCAGCCACCTGAATACTAACTGAGTATTCTGTGTTAGCTAGTGATCTTTGCTTCTTTGGGGGATAAACTATAGTATCTCTAAACAGTTGTGCGTTCCATGGTGTAGAAATACAGATTTACACAAGTACAGGTGTTGGGTCAGATTAGGAAGGTGGGTGATTATTACCAATACACAAGACCAAGCACAGGATGGTACACTGATGAAAACCTAGGAATCAGCCATGAATCAGAAAGGCAGAGTATCCTCCACAGGATCCTGCTGTTCAGCAGGAAGACAGTTTGGAGTTATACTGCTGTTGAGGATTTTTGAGATGCTGCAGAAGAAGGTCACATTGCTGTCCCCTTGCTGTACTTGTTTCTTTGCTCTTATATGTCCAGCAAAAGTAAAAAGCCAGGCAGGCTTGTTTTTAGGTATCAGCAGCTGACCAGAACCAGAGCAAATTTTGCTGTGACATTGCATACTAAAGCAGTTCTGGTATTGACTTCCAGTGGAACAAGAAGAGGCTGGTAAACAGACGCTCAGAATAATGGCTATTGTGCATTCTCAGACTGGTAGTGGAAAGTAAGGTTTTTGAGTGGAAGGCCTTGTTTGTTTCTAAATCAGAAAGGAGAGCTTAGCTCCTGCTAGACATTCATCACTGGGTAGTCTGGTGGTAATGCCAGTTACAAAGCAGAGCAGACACTGGGTTTTTATTGCTCTGTAGAATATATAAATGACCCCCATATTTGATAGGTGACAATGTTCAGAACTGGACACCCTTCATATAAAGAAACCTTTATGTTCTGAGGCAACTGTTTCAAAGAAAATTTGGTTTTTTTTGGAGGGCCAGGGGGGAGATGCTACTTGTACTACAGACAACAGGTGGTTTTTACCTTCAGCTTTTCCCCTCTCTTTTTATAGAGAATCTTTAAAAATTTCTACACAATCTCCAAACCAGCTATTCAGAGAGAAAGAACTTTTAACATAATGCCATGTCAGTCATATCAAAACAAAGAGAAGCAAAAGAGGGCTCCAAGCCAAGCAGTTGCTACTGCAGTTGGTACAGCAACTGGATGTTATGTAGACAGTGAAGTTAAAAACAAGTTTGGGTCTCAACTTTCTGTACACACATTCAACCTTCTTTTCATGCTTCTTTCAATACAGATTGATATTAGAAAGTTTTCTTTATCTGGACATAACTTAAAAAAATAATAATTATGCCTTTTAGATGTTTACAATGAGTGTATCCAGATTTTTTTCCTGCTTTGACATCAACACAGAGTTAGACTACTTGGTGGCTAGAGATATGCAGATACTTGGCATGTGTAGTTTCATTTATACATTTTTTGAAAAGGTGAATATATATACTCCAACTCTGAAACTCTTTAAACTTTTCCAGTATTCTGAAGGTGCTGAAGCTCAATTGAATTCAATGGGGTATATTTTCCTTTATCTTTGTTGAGGTTGCATACTTCTTTTACTCTCAGTCAAATCTTCAATTTCAACCTGGTAAGAGTATATGCCTATGGCTGATTTAGAAACTCAGAATGTACATAATTCTTAATTTAAACTCCCCCTTTTCACCAAAGCCTGTCTTTAAATAATACTGATGCTAGTGTTGCTTTATCTGGGTCATTGTCTGGTCCACAGTTTCTGGTCCACGTTTTTATTGAGTAAGGAAAGAAATGGTCTGGACCACATTTCTACTGAGTAAGAAAATAAAGGATAGGCTATGAGTCTATAATAACTCATGATGTGTGATTCTCCCAAGGTCTGGTTGTTCTGGACACAATAGCTTAGCTTCCAGATAATACTAGAAAAAATCAGCCCCTCTGTACATAATTCAGTCATTCTATACCAGGTGCCATACAGGAAGAGTCAAGGGATACAGAAAACCCTTGTATAATATAGAAAAAATAATCTAACCCCTAAAAAAAGCTTCATCTAAACTGCTTGTCACATTGCTCAGAACCCAAAGCTAAGTTTTGTGTATTGAGCTAAGACAAGCTGCCAGTGCCAGTGACACAGTGACTTTTAGATGTGTGCTAGGGTGATGATTGGAAAACACCTAAAACTGGTCTTGAAAGAATCTGTGTGTGCATGGATGCTCCCCTAAGCTTGTAGTGCACAGCTTGATGCACAATGTGCCATTAAAGGATTTGTACGTCAGGAACAAATACTAGCTTTAAAAATTCACTTACTGATGGTAAAGGCATTTCCCATTTGGATTAAAAAATAAATGTTTTCCCTTATGACAGATACATGAAATGTATTTTTCCTTGGCTCCAAAGGTTTTTCTGTATGTTGTTAACCATTGATTTTCTGAACACCGAAATGTCAAATTCATTAGCATGGGTTTATCCACTGGAAATGGGTGAGGAGGAGGAGATATGTTCTCCGTAATAGAATTAGTAACTACACAGTGGTTTTCAACATGAGCTCAGAATATATGATGCTGCTATTTGGCCTAATCTTTTAGGACATGGCAAGTTCCAGGGTATTGATAATTTCAGATTAAATTTAGCTCTTAAATTTGAATTGGTCCCTCCAGCATTGCTGTCAGACTAATAGCAGCAATAAGAAAGATCTCTTCCCTTCTTAGATAAGAAACATTCAGGCAGGGCTTTAGCCCATCCCCCAGACAGCACTGTTACTTTCACAGCATTAACTGCATGATGACTGTGGGTAAGATATACTGCAGGCTTTATGCTGGCCATTTCCATTTGATTTTGCAAATCAAATCTATGAGTTGGGATCAAACTTTTTGGCTGACTGGAATAAAAGATGAGATATTTGGATGAGAGAAATAGATTATGTACTCTCTCAGATCTGAAAAATGTCTAACTCTTCAGTTCCAGCTTTACTCAAGTATGCCTGAAAGTGGGATCTGGCCCACAGTTTCAAGCTTTGATTGTTATGATACTTTCTATGTACAACTTTATAGGAAATCAGGTTCCCAGAGGTAAAACTAGTGCCCTTAGGCATGCAGGATGAGAGACTGAGCAAGCCTGGGACTCAGTACACACATTGTGTGACACAGCCTGGCACCTTGGGCACAGAGGGCAGATGTGGTGTGGACAGGCAGTAGAGGCAGGTACTCTGCTGCTTCCTCGGCTCCCAAAGTGTTGCCTCATGTTGAAGGAACCCCAGCAGACCTACTCAAACAGCTGATGCAGAGAGCAGTAGGGATTCCTTCTGTTCTTTGCCTAGGGCTCAATCCACCCTATTCTGCCCAGACACTGACACACAGTCTTGATATTTAATACATAGGGAGAGATTGCCAAGTTTTAGTGCTCTTTATTTACGATCAACAGGGAAATATTCTGTCTATCAGATACCTCCATAGTTGAGGCTGAGACTTGCACTGGTAATTAATATAATGGCCTTGGTATTTGCCACTAAAATAGGCAAATGCCTTAGAAACTACTTAGTCTGTAAGTAAATAAAATAGCAAAATAGTTATGGAAGAGGGTTTTGTTCCAAGGAGCACATGCCATGACATGAGAACATGGTAATCATCACATGAAGAGAATGAAGCATAATAAACCTCCCTTTCTGCTTCTATCCCAGCTCCCTCTTACCCAGCTGTAAACACAGACCTCTATCCCACCCTGCAATCTCCTTCACTGCCCCATAAATGACATACCTTAATCTCTGGTGGCAATGCTTCATAGCCTCTCTTCCTTGGCATCTAGGACAGTGAGACAACATGGTCACTTCACTGGCACGCTACAAAGCCAGTACTTTACGCACCCCAGAGGGAAGGAAATTGAATCAGGAGGATATTTATAGATTATTCAGATGGAATTTCTGATTGCTTTGGAAAAAAACAGCAACCAGGACTTCAACATGAAACTGTTGTACCCTTTTTCCTCTCTTGAAAGAGATCTACACTGCAAAATTGTGGACTGTCAGAATGAAAGTTGCTTACACATTTTTAATTCTGTTCCTCTGTACTTATGCATTATGAAAGCAGAATTCATTCTGAGCCGTTTCCACGGCCTGTTCCTATAAAGGTTGTCAGACTAGATGATCAAGATGGGTCTTTCTAGTTTTGTAACCTATGGAGTTCTGATCTAAAATGACATGATCACATGTCATTTTCCCCTCAGCCATGCCTACTTCAGTGCACCAGGTAGATCTGTACTGTGGCTGAATTAGTTTACTATCTCTGGGATGACTGTTCCATTTGTTGGAGAATTTGTGGGATATATAGGGAAATGGGTAGGCTTATAAAAAGTAAAAAAATAGACAGTCACTCTAGGGAACTATATTCTACCCTTGAGTTCTATACTGTCACATAGTTTCTGTGTAGTGTCAATTTAGACTGACTTTCAACACAAAATCATTCATTTCAGAAGGTGGAAGTTGTTTTGCTGATCACTTAATTGGAAAGGCTGGGCATTTAAAGTTAAATGTAAGTAATTAAAAGCAAAACCTGTCTTTTGTATATAGATACATAGCATTACAATTTTGTTGCAGAAGGACTTGAAATTGGGAATCCAAATTAGTGCAGAATTCTGATATTTGTGTATCTGACAGAAATACCAGATTCCACAGTGACACAAATGAATACAAATAATATTTGTGAAGAGTTATGAACATTGAACAAATGGAGGTAAATAACAGGGTTTTCAGAAAAGAGGTTAATTGATGTGCTTTAAATAAGACGGTATCACACATCTATGAAAATATAGCAGAATAGCTAATCATTCTTCTACTGCATAAAATGAGAAAATACATATAATTTATGAAATATTACTTTGAGGTATATTAAAATGAGTGTATATGATTTTCAGAAACATTTTAATGATGAACAAAGCCAGATAAAGGACAAGTTCTTGGCTTATTTAAATTGTGAGTTGCTTTCATAAAACCTGCATTAGACAGAGATCTTAACTGACCCATCAATTCTAGAGAATAATGTTCATTGTGCTTTAAAATCAACAATAGCAAAGAACTACCAGAATAAATTAAAAGGGAGCATTGTAAAATGTGCATTATACAAAGCAACATGAAGTACTTTATTCTCAAGCAGACTTTTGATTCTGTCAGTTATACTCCTTGGTCTGTCATCTGAGAACTGCTGATCGGAAATTCTTCTATGATAATATAGCTAAAATATTAGAGTTGAAATATTTCCCACCCAACTATGAGTATTTATCTCGATCGTTGTGTAGCTTTTTTGAGCCACTGCAGTATTATGTCAGACACCTTTTCACAGCCAGGTGTGGAGCATTCCAGGGAAATAATTGCAGTCTTCCAGTACATGGACACGTTGTGATCTGTGAAGACACAGGTAATAACTCAAAAGAATGTACACATGCCCCTTACATAGAAATATTTTTCCAATCCCTGTGTCAGATTCATGAATTCTACTGCAAGGAGTAAAGTATACTTCTCTGGGGACCAAGGTCACCTGCAATAAATGGTTCAACAGTCAGTTTAATAAAGGAAAAAAAATGATCAGCTGGCCAACTCTCTTTTACATGTAGGGACCTTCTGAGATGGCAGGAGGAATCTGATTCTTCTGTTAAGATGTAGCTGTATTTTCTAAACTGCAAGAATCACCAAAGAAGGATTTTGGAAGATGTATCTGATTTACCAGTTTACTGCGCTAACATGAATTTAACAGGTGTGATATATCAACACAGTATTATGAGCTTAAGATAAATTATAGTACCCTTTTTCAGCAAGCAGCAAACTGCAGTGACATATTGCACAAAGCTCAGTGTGTTCAGTCACTAGGCATTTATGCCTGCTGCTGAAAATAGAAAGTCTTTCTGTGGTGGGTTAATCCCTCTTTGGCTCTGATCCTGGGTAGATTACTAGTTATAGCATGCCATGAAAGACTGCTGTGTAAGGCAAGAATTTCACTTAAGTCACTTTGCAACATTCTCTGGACACTAGAAGTTTCTTGTGCATTTTCTTGCAACGTGAGGAATAGTTTCATTGTCTTTGCTAAAGTTCTCAGTATGTATTTTGATAATTATTTTGTACTGTGTATTAGAATGTTCTTAAACATAATACACTTTAAATACTAGGGAAGGAATCAGTTTTGATCTTGCCTAGGACATCTTGCTTCTTCCCTTGCACAAAATGTATTTGGTTATTCCATATCATTTGGGTTCTTTTAAATTCTGGGAACTTAAACTTTAGGGCAAGACTGCAGTGATAACTGCAGTCCTATTTACACTCACCTGAAGGTCAGTAAGTATCAGAGCTTGGCAAAGAAAAAAGAATATTCCTTAAATATTTCTCTGTAAGAAAAATGAGTTTATTTCAGCTGAAATTATGTCCCCATTTAAGGACCTTTTCAGTAATGTTTAATTAATTGAATTTTCCTGAAATGACTGTGTACAGCAGACAAGTTATAAACTTGAATGGTAACATATACAAAAGAAAGTTTACACTTTTGTGTCAAAACCAGATACATTTAAAGTGCCTGATTTTTAAGGTGGTCCAAATACTTATTTTTATCCAACCAGGTAATTTTAAAATACCCTTGGTGTTCAAATCACTATCCTCATGGCAGATCAGCAAAATTTTGTTGATTACAATTTACCAGAGCTTGATAGTCAGAGAATGGAAATGGCCCTGTGCAATAACCATGAATAACCACTGCTCCCAGATACTGAGGGAATTTCATGGGGAAATATTGAGACATTAGCTCAAGAGAAATGAAAGTTTCACCCCAAAGACCTGAGTTACTATGAATAAAGATAATTCTTAAGTATGTGTTAACATCTGTGGACAAAAAGAGAAGCACACTATTATCTGCAGGAAATATTGAAACGGAGAGGGATATTGCACCAGGACAGGTATGGATTAAATGCTAAGAAATTTTTTTTCACAGAATAAGTTGGAAAGAAACTGCCCAGGTAAGTGGTGGAGTGGTCATCCCTGGAAGTGTTTAAAAAACATGTGAATATGGTATTTGAGGACATGGTTTAATGGTGAGCATAATGGTGATACTATTTTGGCAGCTGGACTTGATGATCTTAAAGGTCTTTTCCAGCCTTAAAAATTCTATCATTCTGGGACCGATAGAAACAACCCTCACCCCCACCCCCCACCCCCCCAAAAAAATCAAAGAAATAAAATAAATCAGGGATTAAAAAAAATGATGAAAAGAATTAAAGTTTCATTTCTTATAGAAGAGAAGGATCAGCATCAGGGCCATGGTAGTGTATGCTGACATCAGAGTTTTCAAGGTCAACTAGAACATTTGTACTAGAGACATCTGCCAAAATCAACAATACCATATCACACCTGTCAGAAGCTACTAAATAATTGCTGTTGAGTGAGTCATGTTAACATCCATGTACTCAGCAAACCAAGCAATTATAAACAGGTCTCTGCTCTCCCTGCCCGTCATTATACTTATTTGTTCAATTTGTTGCTTTGCCTCAATTCTAGTTAATGTGAGTTATGAGCACTTAGTGCATACTGACTGGAAAGACAAAGGAAAAAAGTGACTCTGCTGAGTGTCTGGGAAACTGTCCAAAAATCTTAAATCTATAGTGACAGACAAAATTGGTTCTGACTCACAGGAGAATGCAGGATTATGGAGAGAGATGCTGCTAGCTGGCAAGAAAACAACAACACTGAAATTAAACAAAAAATCTAAGACTATAAAGGAACCAAAGTTCATTTTTTCTAGGGCATGACAGTAAATGCTTCTGTAGCAGTTTCAGACATTGCTGACTGTGCTGGTATATTTACATGATGAAAAGCTAACTTTCAGTAGTTTCATTTTGTAAAGCACACTACATTAGGAATTTAAAAAAGATGCACATTGACCCCATTATATTATATGGGAAGTAAAGCAAATCATGTCCTTATGAACTTGGCTACCTGTAAATTCATCCAGTATTCAGGTGATGACTTAGATTTTCTGAATAGCAGATGTTCAGAAATTGGGAGACAGAAGCTGGCCAAGAAAGCTGCCTCAGTAGCAGTGCAGGTTATAAATTCAGCATGGACAATCTGTTCTCCAAAACAGAGCTAAAGTGATTTAAAAGGTTCATCAAGGTCACTGAAGAATACTATACAGCAGTGCTCCAAAGCACCAGCTGTCAGGACTCTGAAGTCTTGCTAATGAACTGTGGAATATGCAGAAAATAATACTAATGCTAATTGAAGCCTGAATAGCTTGAAATCTAGTAGGTCATGGTTATTGATTTATTTGCTATGACAATATCAGCTATGCAGCATTGGACAGTGCCTAGTTACCTATAGTAGTAGTTAATCCACTGCTGATGTCTTTCATACAAATATCTAACAGGTTTGAAGCCCTCCTCATGAGATGGGGAGTTTGGTTGCACATTTTGCTGATGGTGGATCACTTTTTGATTTTCTACTAAATCCTGAACAGTGGCCTAGTTTCAAAAAAGCATACAAGTACTCTGAGTCCAAGAAGAGTTTGCAGGTTAAAGCTTCTTGTGGGGGGTGGTATGGGAATAATCTGAGTTAGAGTTCAGAAGTCAGCCTAGCTCTGGACCCAGGCATAATCTAGAGTTTAACAGAACCAACAAGCCCATTTATTAAGTTATTACCACTGAAACATATACTTGCCATATTCTCCCTTTGCTACTTGTCTCTGCTTGTACTGTACCACCATAGCAAATGAACTCATTTAGTGACAAGTTACAATTTTCCAGATTTATGATGTGTTGGAATAGTCCCCATGGTATCTGTTTGTACATATTTTCCAATTTAGCCTCTTAACTAAATCTCTGGGTTTTGAATTGCAATTAGTTTAAACTAGCAAGCAATTAAATGCAAAATGTTGTCTGATGAGTGCTCTAGTTGCATATATGATCTTCAGGTTTCATTTCTTATTATGAAGATTGTAAAGTTTGCTTGCCAAACAAATCTTGAATTTAAGAGTGGAATTGTTTTAACTGAGCTACACAGTTTGTTTTCTCAATGTTATGACTAAACTTTTGCTAGTGTTTTATAATTGTTTATAATTGTTTTCATTTTACTCTGACACTCTCTGAGAGTAGTTATCATAAACTGCTGCTAAGAGATATACAACAGATATGTCTCACTGACCTGTGCTGATCCTGAGTAAAATAAAAGTGAGAAGTTCAAATCTCAAGAAGCTTAGGATTTAAATAAGGCAGTTCAAAAGGCACCAACTGATCTAAGCATGGTAAGGTTTTGTGTCCTTCCATATTCAGACCCATATTTTCAAGGAAAGACGAAGTGATCATTCTCTGATACAAATGGGAGGATTATCTGATTTTTCTCCAAAAGATATTATTTTTAGTACCCCTTTTAAACCACTGGCAGAACTCCATGGGTTTTAGAAGACGTGGATTTTTTCATTGCAAAGAGTGTAATGAAAGCTCTCTAGTAGTCAATTAACTTTTTTGAATAAGCTCAAGTTAATCACATCACATCTGATCTTTTGATATTCCCAAAAGCATGCACTGTAAGGCAAACAGTTGATAACACTGGCAAAATGGCTGCTCCAAAGTCTGGCTGTCTGGTTAAAGTAAGAGTGCTGCAGAAATTGGACATGAGTGTGACTGTGGAGCCTGGATATGCAGGAGGTTAAAAATAGCTGATGCATCAAATGGGTCAATCTTCATGTGGGACTTTTATGGTGAAGGGTTGAAACTGTTAACAACTCTTGTAGCATATATTTTTGGAAATTAACCCTTGGGAAGCTTGACCCAAATGATCTCAGTCCCAACTGCAGAGTAAAATATATACAGAAACTATCTGGTGACTAATGAACTGGGAATGCTCATAAGTTGTTTTCTTCTTGATTACAGATTTTGATTCAAAAAGCCTTTAGGTTTTTAATACAGTGTGAGATACTATATGCCCTACATGCTCTATGTAGGAAGTTCAGGTCTCAAAAACATTTGAAAGTGAATGGTAACATACACAAAAAGTAACTTAGGAACATGGTAAATATAATCAAATATAATGAATGAATAATGAAATTAATAACGAATAATTAAAGGGTAATTTCAGCATGACAAGTTTCATGAGGATGCTCTACATTCTTGACTATCTTTACTGTTATCAATGTCTTCATAGAATTCATATATTATATAAATCCCATACTCTGACAAATGTTATGTTGCTTCCTTTTCTATTAAAAAATAAACAAATCCATTGATTTTCAGAAGATGCAGCTTGTAAGTACAAGAATATTTATTTCCAATTTCTGCATTTTAAAAATTTGATATGAAATAGTGGATGCTTAAAAACTGATAATTTATTTTTACTTCTTAATAATAATACTAATTCTTATTATATATGCATGAAGATTAAAGAAGTACAAACAACAGTGATAACATTATTTTGTTTTTCTAGGAGAAATAATATTTTGATGAAGGAATAGAAGGAAAATAAAGTAAATAAATAGGTCAATACAGCTATACATTTCCATTTTGTTGACCCAAATTTCTGACCACCTTAAAAAAAATCATTAAAGTACATCCTTATTTTAGCATAAATGTGTAACTCATGTTGTCAGGTGAAATTTAAGCAGAAATGTAAGTCCTTTATTAAATATGAATGTAATAATTCACTGGCAAAACAAAACAAGTGTTTGATCAGGACTAATCAATGACAGTTTATGGGACAGGAGTTACTGGTACATCGCTCGATGTGTCAGCCATGACTAAAATGTATTTTCTGTAGTGTGTTCTCTACAGAAGACCAGTTTGTTTTAGGATTATAAGCTCCGTTAAATCTTCATAATGAGAAGCAAAATTACTTGATCTTTCACAAATCAAGATTCTCAAAGACTATTTGGCCAAATCTAAGCAGGCAAGAAATCCTGTTAAACTGTCGAAGCAAAATCCTAAATTATGCCTGTGTGGCCTCTTTTTCTCACTATTTAGAAATGAATTTAATGACTCATTAGATAGTACAGTGACAGTTCTACCCTACTTCTTGTAAAAGAAAAACATTATAACTGTAAGAGGATTATATTATCATTAGGACTCCTTCTGAATTAATAAGCTTAGGAGGGACCTGAATTACAATAGCAGAAGATGAGTTATGGTTGAATATTTTACATGGTACCTTGAGTCTAGTTTGGAATCTCTCCCTGCAGCCAATTCGGATGATGTGGTTTTGAAGACCCCCTTTTGTCACTAAAGCTTATTAGGAAAGGCTCTATTTAGACAAATTTAATATTGCTACTAATGAACAAAGATCAAACTACCTGGCAGCTGCTGCTAAGAATATCTTATTCAGTCAGCATTTGTACTCCCCTTAAATTCTGCTGCTATCCAGTGCTTTGCAAGAGTGTATTTTCCCAAAAGTAGCTATTTATTGTATTATTTATAATACTAGGGCAAGAAAACAGTACCCCTAACAGGCATGTGCTTTGCAGTGGCTGTAGAATGTCACTGTTATACATGGAGCTCTGCAGGTTGTATTAAGGACTTTCCAAAATTCCTTCCTGATGGGTGAAAGAAAGCTCAGAATGGATATACATCCAGCCTGCATGGATGAATGGGGAAGGGACTGTGGGGATAAACAGATGTTCTGTCTTATGTGGGATTTTATGTTTGATACTTCTAGGGCAATGAACAGGAAATAGTCTTGCCAGACAAATAGTTTCTCACCATAGTCAGAAGATACTGAAACCGCCTCCTGAATTTCTTATTTTAACTTGAGCAGAAGAATCTCAGGAGTTGCAATGCTATTTAGATTATTTTAAAACAGCTTACCTGAAAAAAAATAATGGACATACTACTTCTCACTTGCAGTATTTTGAAACTTGCAAAGTACCATATCTGGACATCTGAACAGAAGATAAAACATCTTGGGGTTCTTTAACACATCAGCAGAAAGATGTTTTCTTTCACAAAATATGTGGCAGAGACAAGGAATTTTTTAGTGCTTAATAATTTGTCTCTTGAGTATTAGGATAAAGAAAAACATTTCAGAGAGTATAAATAGGAGCTGAAGTGTTAATTTTAATATAAAATAAATTATTAATACTTCATCCATGATTTAATGGTCACATCAGATCACATTACCGGACAAGTCTTTGCTTTGTAAGGAATTACTGCATGTAATATATGAATGAAATAAACATACAGTATTGTAAATACATCTTCATACATGGATTTCTAAATATGGCATGTTATACATGTATTGTGTGTCTCAAAATTATAGATGGATGAACTCAAGGCAGGGGGACAGAAGGCAATATTTCAAAAACTAGTGGTCAAGTGTGTTTTTCTATAGTATAAGTCAATAGTAATTCTCCTAAACAAAAATATATTTCCTCTTTAGGTTTGGGTTTATATTAAAAATAAAATTTCAAAAATTGTCAACTCAAGACCCTATATTTCTTTTTTATGCACAGTTAACTGAAGAGCCTATATATTATTGAATTGCAATGAGATTTTGAATTCCATGTAATTTTTCAAATGTAAATTATGTTTCAAAAATGCAAAAAGTCTTTTGCAAATTTTAACCATAAGTGCAGTATTTTGAAAATATCACCCAAAACTAATTTTTCAGGAGCCTCAACTCCACAATGACAGAACTATCAGCTATTTGTAGCTATACTCTGTTTTCTCCTTGTTCATAGAATCAACTGTTTTAAGATTGCACACAATGAACTCCAAGAACACTGCAGCAAACTTAATAAATCCTATTAACTCCTTCTCTAAAAATCACCTTTAGCCATGCTTAGAATAGTAAAAAACTATTCTAATAGTTATTAATACCTACTTACTAATAGTATAGTTAGTATAATCATTAGAACTGAAGTGTCCAAAACCCTCAATTTTTCATGTTTGTCTAGATAGTAATGAACAGACACAGATGGAATTAAGTTGGTTGTCACAGTAGACACAACATAACAGCAGCCCAATTCTAAAAGGAAAAAAGAAAAAAAATAGCCATTCCATCTTATTACTTAGATTTATCAACTTTTCATTCAATGACCACAAATCCTGATGTATTGGGACTGAATTGTGTGAGTTACAGTTATTCCTTGTGTTGTAGAAGAAACACATGTATATCAGCATCATTAGGCATGAAATTTTGTCTCAAGACTGTGAATCATTCAGTGTTTTGTTGCTTGACCTTGCTTTTCTGCCTGTTTGCATATCTGAAACTGTGTGTTGATCTTGAGGTTATTTCAGCTGAAGTGAGCTTGCTGAGCTCCCTGTTGAGCAAGGCTGTTAGGCAAGACAGTTGCATGACATTTGGTTTAATTTGTTGACACTAAAAATCACCGAGTTCAGCTCTGATGGAAGACAGATCATGTAATGCCCCTGTGAAGGACTTGGAGCATTCTTCATATAGAGGCTTCAGACCAGAGAACAGTGTTTTAATACTAGATTAACAGGAAGTTACAGCATTTTGGTAGTCCTTGTTTGAATGGATATCTGAATTTTACCTTGTGGTTTAACACTTATTTACACACCCTACAAGCAGTTGAAAAAAATTATCACATTTTAAGGTTTTATTTCATTATTCAAAACACAGATTGCAGTAAGTTGCACATCTGAAAAAGAGTGCATATCACGCCTGTCTGCCCAAAAGGCATTGAACAATCCTTGGATTTATTTTTGCATGGCTAGCAGTTACAGAAAAAATAAAGAAATTAGAGCAGCTCTTACTAGACAATGAACACTGTATTTCTGTCAGCATCTTATTATGTAGAAAAGATTAAATAAAGCTTATTGTATCTGATTTTTTGTCATTATTAAGGATTCCTAAGAATCATCCTCTCCTTTCAATTCAAGAATTAATTCCTCAATCTGTGCTAAAAGTTTAATTTCTAGCAAAAATGATAAGACACTGCTATTTTTGGTATGCTATTTATATATCAATTTCATGAAAATGAAGAATAGCATGCCAGATAAAAATCCATGCTACTACTCCAGGTACCCAATCCCCTGTGCTGGAAGACAAAGACAGGAGGCAGAATGAAGCCCCCAGAACCTAAGGGGAAATGCTCAGAACCTGCTGTACCATACAGACATGCACAAATCTATGGGACCAGATGGAATCCACCACAGGGTATCAAAGGAGGAGGCAGAAATGCTCCCTGAGGCACCCTCCATCATTTACCTGCAGCTCTGGATAGCTGGGGAAGTCACAGTTGACTGGAGGTTATCACACGCGATGCATATCTAGAAAAAAGTTGGAAGGAGGGATGATACAGGGAACTACAGGCCGGTCAGTGCCAGGGGAGGTCACAAAACAGATCATCTTGGGTGCCAACATGCTGCACATACAGGACAACCAGGGAATCAGGCCCAGCCAGCATGGCTTCATGAAAGGCAGGTCCTGCTCAAACAACATGATCTCCACCTATGACAAGGAGACCTGCTTAGTGGATGATGGAAAGACTATGGATGTTGCCTTCCTGGGCTTTCGTAAAGCCTTTGACAATGTCTCCCACAGCCTTCTCCTGGTGAAACTGACTGCTTGTGGCTTGGGTTGGTGCACCTTTGGCTGGGTAAAAAAATGGGTGGCTGGGCCAGAAACTGGCAGTGAATGAAGTTAAGTTCAAATAGTGACTGTTCACAAGTGTAGCTCCTGAGGGCTTAGTACTGGGGCCAGTGCTGTTTAATACTTTTATCAGTGATCTGGATGAGGGAATTGAGCACACAAGGCCAGAATTACAGCGTTCAACAAGACCTGGTCCTGCAATTGGGTCACAAAAAATCCAGGCAACACTACTGTCTTGGGGTACAGGGCTGGAAAGCTGCCAGTGGACAAATTGGAATCATTGGTTGACAGGCAGCTGAACATGAGTTAGCATGTGCCCAGGTGGCCAAGAAGGCCAGTGGCATCTGGCTTGTGCCAGAAATAGTGTGGGCAGTAGGACCAGGAAGGTGATTGACTCCTGTACTTGGCACTGGTGAGGCCTCACCTCCAATCCTGGGTCCCTCAATACAAGAATCACATTGAAATGCTGGAGCGTGTCCAGAGAAGGGCAACAGAGCTGGGGAAGGGTCTGGAGCAGAGTTTATATGAGGAGAAGCTGAGGGAGTTGGGGGTGTTTAACCTGGACAAAATGAGGCTCATTTTTGTTCCTACAACTACCTGAAAAGAGGATGTAGGACGTGGTGGTTGATCCCTTCTCCCAAGAAACAATTTTCAGAATGAGACGAAATAGCCTCATGTTGAGCCAGGGCAGTTTTATGTTGTATATGAGAAAAAACTTCTTCAGGGAAAAGGTGGTCAGGCACTGGAACAGGCTTCCCAGGGAAGTTGCAGAATCACCATTCCTGGAGGCATTTAAAAGACATGTAAATGTGACATGTAGGGACATGGTTTTGTGGTGAACACAGTGGTGCTAGATTAGCAGGGGTATTTGATGACCTAGGAGGTCTTTTCCAACCTTAACAATTATATAGTTCTATGTTTTTACAGAAATTCTGGAGTTTCATCCATAATCTGAGACTTCCTCCTGTTTTAAATGTTTAAAGACTCCTAATGATGTTCAGTGTGACAAAACACCAGCACTCTGTCACCTGGTCTAAGCACTCATTGAGATGTAGGTATTAATTAACAAGAAATATTGTTATATTATTTCTGAGGAACTTGTAGGGCAGACCCATCTAGACCACTGGGAAAAATCTAGTAGATTGTCACTGGGATTACAAACCCTAAACTGGTGGGTGCAACAAAGAAGCAGATTAGAGAAGGGAACAGATATAAATTAGTGACAGAAGTACCAGAATTATGAACTCTTGATCAAGTAAGTGCAGTAACAACAGATCTTTGCCAGCTCTGCTGTTCAGATTTCTGCTTTTTGAGTGTCCTGTAGCAGAAGGGAATTTGAAGAGAAACTAAGAGGAATAAAAAAAAATCACTTTGAGGGATTTTGAAACATCATGCTAGCATATATCAAGAATGAGAACACCAGTGCATTATTGAGAGACTTTTACAGTTAGAAGGTTGTCTTAACTATGCTGTGTCAAGGGTTTATTTGTTTTTCACAACTGCATGATCTTTTCATCTGCTTCTAGCTGGTCCATACTGAAAAAAAGTATAAAAACATTGTGTGTCCCAGATCCTCCAGTCCTCAGGGTGACTGTGCTCTTGCAGCCATATTTTCACAGAGAAGAGATCCTTGAAAACCGCCCACCTTCTGTCCATGCTCTGACAGCCACCCTAATGCAATCAGCCAACTCACATGCACACGAGAGAGCTTCAGGCTCTGCCCCAGCGACTGGAGCTCAGAAGCCACCATGTGCCCTAACCTCAGGTGGCAGAGTCAGGGTAAAAGAGAGAAGACTGAAAATACAAAGGAGCAGGGGTGGAAAGCTAAATAGCCCTTCCTGTCATCCTTCCAAAAAGGAAAGCTGGGATAAAAATTAATTAAAATAATGAAGGAGAAAGAAAGGGAGGAAGCTGCCTGGGAAAAATAAGGTTTAGTCTAGGTCCGAATGGCTTACATGTCAAGACCCTGGGGAAAATAGGGTACAGGGTAGGAAGCCCAGTTCCATTCAGGATATCTGCACCGGACTTCTTTCTGTAGAATATTTGATGACTGTCTCTAAAAATCCTGCCTGGCGTATTGGATGACTGGGAGATGCTCAGAAGTTATATATAGACCATCACTGCAACCTTCTAATGTAGGAGCTGAAGGAATTAAGAAGAATGACAGAGTCTTCAATGTCCCATACTTTTTTCTGTTAACTTGCCCATATGCCTTTTTAATCCAGGTAAAAAAATCCACAAGGCAACTCAGAGTCACTCTTAGCAACATATTTTATTAAGAAGATGTGTCTTACTGTGAATCTGTTATCTGCTTGTTTAATTTATTTTTCCTTAATACTTTTAGGGTGATATCCTCATCAAAATGAAATCCACTGAATATATACAAATACTTGATCAGGAGTTTAAATATTTTGTGAACCCCATCTGCCTTGCAGCATACAAAATACAGAGGAGCAAAACAGGTTTTGTTGTAGGGCAGCAATTGAATGAGAAACAGAAATAGAATGGAGTGATTTGAACCACAACCAAAAGAGTTCCCCATAGTACCATTGTGTTGATGTGACAGACATGGTCTGAAAACAAAGAGGAAGTTATAAACAAACATAAAATGTTGTCTTGGATCCTAAAATATCACATAGACAAGAAAATCTGCTAACACCCTCTGCAGAATATTATCTACAGTAATTTCTCACACAGACATTTCAATCGTAAACATTTTAAAACTTCATCTTGTTAATTAAACTTGTTAATGAGCAAAAATGAGCTTGCCTGTCACTTCAAAGCTAGTTGTGTGCATGGTGAAATAGTTGCAAAGAGTAAATAATATCTGTGATCCAAAAACTGCACAGTTTTGGAGTTGTGGCTTCTTTAGGCATGTGGTAGAAAAGGTTTGTTAGAAAATGTACTTTGAACACTGCCTTGTCACAGCTTTCCTTTGAACTCCAGGTCTCAAATCCTCTCCTGGAGTGAAGTTTGTAATTCACTGGGCTTAAGTCACACACTTTGACATGAATTACACTGTTCACTGAACTAGAGTAACTTCATAAATAATCCTTATTCCTTGGAGAGTCGAGTCTATTCATCGTTCCCTTCGATGTTTTCTCCCATGCTGATTAGCACACAAAGGACAAAAAAAAAAGGAGATGCAACCAATAAATGAATGCCACCTCTTTGTAAAAGGTGACAACAGTACCATTTCTTATACTACAAACTGGAGAAGTCAAGCTGAATTATACATTACAGACATCTTACCCGTTCTGCAGTGTCTGTGTTGAAGGCCATTATCTCCAGTCCTTTGGGAACTGCAAGGAAGTAAAGACATGGAAGCTTAGAAGAAAAAAGAAGAAAAAAGAATTTAAACTTTTTTTTGGCTAGAAGCAAATTTTAGTTTATTATTCAGCTCAGCTCCACTGTGTTCTACTTTCAAAGTTTCACTAGTTGTTCCACTTAAAAAGCATATGATAGCATGGAAAATAAAGACTCTTTTAAAATAGTCTTTCTTCAGGAGGACAGGTAAGGTCTCTGAACTTCTGGCTAACATGAAAGAAGATGGATTTGCCAAAACAGACTAAACAGTTTTTACTTAGCTTTCCTTAGTTTTATGAAACAAATATAGTTCACTGAAGTTTATAGCTCTTTATGTTGACAAGCAGTAGTTATGTCTAGACCAGGAGTCTATTTGCTTTTGACTCATATTTCAACATGAAATAAATTCAGAACACGCTTCAGGTCTCTCTCTTTAAGAGACTCATGTATGAAGGTTTTTTCATGTATAGAGAGTTTACGGATATTAACTTCTTTCCCATGATACTTTAGGTAGATGTTGTGGCTTTTTTCCCCTCTTTCCACATGATGCATTCATGATGTCTCATTGACAATCAGCATTATCTCCCCAGAGATTCTGGGTCCAGTGTGACTTGACCCACGCTTTTAGCAGCCTGCACCATCTACTCATGTACAGTGAATATCTACTGGCTGAAATGCCATCTGTGTGCTGGGCTCCACTGTCACTGTACACTCTTTAACAGGATATGCATTAGGAAGAGACATAAGCTTTGTTGAGTCTGATAGAATTAGTGTTTAAAAATGAAATAACAGCCCCGTATTAAATGTGAGAATTCCGTCCTGCTGAGAGAAACAGTAATTATGATTTTCCTCTTGTAATTGATTTTTTTTTTTTTCCAAAACCATGGTAGAGGATTTTTCTGTCCATTGATTGCACCATTTTTTTCAGTCTCAGAACAAGAAATATCAGAAGACAGTTTTGTCAGATGAAAACCATGTAGTTTTGCTGTTCATGAGCAAAGTCACATACTATTGTGTGTGTGAATATGTTTATGACTGGCTTTTTCTTGACTGCATAGCAGTTGAAAAGGAAACATTATGTAAGTAAACTAGAGCAGAGGGGGTTTTGGTATGGACTAGAAAAAGAATTTACATTTGTGTGGCTTGCTTCTGATCCTTTCACATTTATACTTCTCTACATTCAAAAAACAACATTTCAAATGGAGAAAGTGCTTATTGCTCAAAACTCCTCTAGTCTAGTAAATAATACAAACATTTTAAAAAAAAGTCTGTTCTGCACTAAACAGCAAATAAATCACACAGTTTCTGGAAATCCAGTCTTGTTCAGTTTGCATTTAGATGAGAACAGCTCAGAATTCCAAATCAAGCCGAACTTCTCTCACCAAGACAATATTTCTCATAACTTTGTAGGGAAGAAATTATAAAACTTCCACATAAATATTAGATATTTTAGCTTGTAATTATGCATAAAATAAAACAAGAATGATAAAAGCCTAAACATAAATGACATTTACAACTGAACAGCTTGTATGAGGATAACTTTTGCCACTTCACACTCCAGTGAAATAGTACCTTGATGAAATGGTTCACTGGAAACAGATGAGAGCTGTTGGGATAAAATGCCTGTAGCAAGTTTAAGCTACATTCTATCTATCTCATCTAAGCCTATGCCTGACAGCACAGAAAGTAGAAAGGCTCATGGTCTTTCTGTTGTTTATGACAGCACAGGTAACATATGGTTTTTGATTAACTTTTGGTGTGGTAGAAGCTGCTGCAAGCTAAGAATCTGCTATTTATTGCAGGCAAGGGAAGAGGCACTTGAAGAAAAAAAATATGATAAAATAAGGCAAATTTATTGTCTCTGACAGAACTTTATATAGGGTCTGTCTGAAAAACAAATTGAAGAAAAACACATATTGGCATTTCCATTTCTTAAGACCTGTGTTCAGGTCTTGAATTTCTACCCCAGATTCAAAGGATTAAGTATCAATAGAAGAAAAAAATGAACCAGGAAACATAGACAGTGCCTTACATAGGAAAACACAGGATGAAAACCAGACCTCTGTTACCTCAGGAAGTATAATAAAGCTTCTGCTTGATTAAAAACAATGCCCTAGTTTCCTCCCTCTCCCTTTTTATGGAAGATAAATATTTGAGAAAAAACAATACTGATGATTTTTTTCAGTCTAAAAGCAGAAAGGAGCACCATCTCAAAAACCTGTCTTTTCATCTGTACCTTAAAGTTTATGAAAGTTAGCAGAGATTAATTAAAAAAACCCAAAAACAAACAATCATAAGCAAATCTGAAACAAGCTCAGTCTTGCATTGAGTAAAAAATTCATTTATTGTCAGATATTCAACTTCTTGGATTCACTTGGGTTTCCCTTCAATTTGCTGCAGCAGCTGTAAATAAAATGTGTCTAGCTCAATTGTAGGTTGACCCTTTGAATCTTAGTTTTTGCTGATATCTTGAAAACACCAGCTGTTGTACTTCATTAAAAGATGAATATATTTTGAACATGCCAAGAAAGAGATTATATAACATCTTGTCTTGACCCTAACTGTGGTCTAGAAGTCATCCCTAAAAACAGCTCACTTTTCAGGTCAAGCCTTTTACTCAAGTACTTTGTTCAAGAAGCCCCCTGAGATTTGCACATCAATTACATGTAACTGAAGAAAAAGAGAAGATATTTTGAACCCATCTAAACCACACCATGAATTAGTCCTCTCTATGAGTTTTGCAAAAGCACACCTAAAACTGTGTGTTCAGCCCTGGGTTTTGTCCCCAGTACTTGACAGTATCTTATAATTTGCAAGGGCAAATTTCCTTCGATGCAAAAGTTGTCACCTATTAAATACACACAGAGTGTACATATCTAGGCAAACTCCTGACCTCTTGAAATTAAATTATCCTCTTCCAGTGCATGAGATTTAAAATGATTTTACAAATTGGGATAAGCTCAATTTATCCTAGTTTTTCAGATTAAAGAATATTAAAATCCTCCCTTTTTTGGAGTCACCTTTCTGAAGCTTTCCTGTTAGAGTGTCCTTGAGAGTACTGTCAACATTTGTTTAGCTTTGGGATACAAGAAACATTAAAGAAAGAAAAACAATGCAAAATGGAACTGTGTTTTACTTTGATATTTCTTACTTTAATTCTTAATTTTTTTTCAATGTTATATATTGCATCGGTACACCTATGATTGGATTATTCTAGATTAAAGACCTTGTCCAGAGGTAATTTTTAACTGTATTCTGCTGTAAATACAGTTAATTGTTTTGGATATAAACTCAAATTATAAAATGATATTGCTGAATCTATTTCAAATACTATTTAATGTCCAAATATTGTTTACTTTGTTTTTACTTTGACAAAACTGAAATGAGTGTTATTTTTTAACTGACATAAAGACTAGGATTCCTCTCCCCATCCTTTTTGCAAACCACTTTTTGGTACAAGTGTCTTGCAGTTTCAGAAATGGCAAAAGAGTATTAAAGCAGTTTGCGAAATTTCAGGACAAAATTAAAACCACTATGTCACCCAGAATTTTCTTAGCCTTCTGATGTTTCATATTGCAGTCAGAGTTTCTCACTTTCCCATGCCTTTTAACATAAACAAAGAATTGTTTTTTGTAAATATGGCCAATGTTTGCATTCCTTCAAATGGGAGGAGAATGTGATTGATAGTCTGATTGACCAATGTGGTTAAGAGGTGAGAATTTCACCTTCCAATCCATTGTCACCTTGATAAAAGTATATATTTAGAAATTAATAAACAAAAGCCCTTTTTTCAGCCTCAGTGCTGCATCTCAAAAGATTCCAGGTCTCTGTGTGATCATTTCGTGTCCGACTGCATCACCACTAGACAGAAGAGTTTACAAAACTAGATATCTCATGTATAGATGCAGCCATCTTTTCTTAGTACCCTTAAATTCATAGTTTTATTATAAAAGGTGAAATCCTGAGACAGTTGCCTGAGAGAAATGAACATGGCCTCAAAATTGTTATCTAAATATTCAGCTTTTCTACAAGCAAATCAAATAGGTGAGAGCCAATCTCCCTACCTAAGAGTGAACAGAAAAGTTTTGGGGTTTTTCATTTTGCCTGATCTTTTTTTCATTTACATAAAATGCCACACTGAGCTTTTTGCATTAGTAAAAAACAATTTTTTGGAAAAGGATGTTGCAAGGATATTTCATAGAATTTGACATACTTTTAACTACTCCAGAGATCATGAGCTATTAGGGAAACCCTTCAGTTCAGACGATATTTTCCAAAAAGCTGAAATGAAATGAATTTTCTGCTCTGCAATGTATTTTATTTTTGACATCAGGTGAAAGAACTGCAGCAAAAATTCGTGTACCTTATGTGGAGTTAAGGAAAGCACTCACCTCTCTATGATACTTGTTTTCTATTTTCTGTTTGCTGATATTGTAGCATATCTTTTCTTGAATGTTCATCAACATATGTTAGATAACCTTCTGAACCACAAAAATATTTTGCATCATATTCCAAAATTTTATATGATTCAAAAACTTCAGTATTGAAGTAAAAGTCCTTGAATTTATTAGATATTTATTTGCTCTTCTTTAAGATTTTATATGAAAATCTTAATTCCTTAAGATAAGGAGGTTTTAAAAAATGAGGTTTATAATAAAAGTAATATTCACTGTCAAAGAAATTTATCAGATAATTTATAATATAACAGCCAGACAAAAGCTTTCAAATATGTTAGACATCATGGGTTAAAGTCATACCCCATGAATACCTAAATGGTTTTGATGCAATCATAGACCAATAATTTCTTTCTAAATGATTATTCCTTCTTAGTGTTTTTTAACTTACTTTTCAAACCAGGCCAACTAAATTGTATAATTGTAAAATCTTCTGAAAGGCTTTGCAGTACAGCATAGACGGCAGTTGTTTGTAGTTTTTCAGTAAACTTAAGATGAAATATTTCGACCAATTAATAATTTTGCTCAACCCAACAAGTAATGTTTCTTCAGGTTTGCATAATTCAATAGGTAATTGGTAATAAATAAAATCAGTAATTTATGTGTTGGCAAACTCAGCAGGTAACAGAGACATGTTATTTAGAAAGCTTACTTAAATTTGTTTAAACTTTCTCAAACTTACTTAACAACTAAATGTTGTTAACTAGTTTCCTGCATAGACACTAATATATCTAAACCTCTCAGTTTAGCCATTGGCTTCAACCAAGCTGATTTATGCCTCTCAAATCTTCACCTTAGCGCTGCTGGGATTTTTCCTGTGTCTCATGGTTCCCTTGGAACAGTCTTTCACCATGTTCTTTCTCCCTTTTCCTTTAGATTCCCATTCTTGACTACTTCAATATCTCTTTCTGTTACACCTGACATGCAGTTTTCAAGTTTTCACTTTTGAGCAAATATTTTTTCTTTGCGTAATTTTTTTTTTACTCTCTTATGTAACCTTCCTTGAAGTGATAAAATGATACAAGAATTGTATTTAAAACATGAATGAACCAGTATCAAATGCTGTGTTGTCCAAAGCAGAGAAGTGAATTGGTTTGGGGAAATTAAATATTGATACTGTGCTCTCAGGGCCAGCACAAAACTAGGCAATTTTGCAAATTTTGCATGGCCCTTTGAGAGTTGGTGTGAAAAGATATTAAATTATAAGTAGGATAAGTGGGTACAAGAGAGAAGTCTTTAGCTGTCACTTCAGGATTCTAATCTGTGGTGGGATAATTTTGGCTGGGATATAGTTAATTTTCTTAACAGTAAATAGTAAGTAATGTTTTGGGTTTGTGCTGGAGACTGTACTGGTAATGCAGGAGTGTTTTTGTTATTGCTCAGCAGGGATTGCATAGAGCCAAGTCCTCTTCTGCTTATCACCCCATCCCACCAGTGAGGGGACTGCAGGTGCACAAGAAGTGGGAAGGGGACACAGCTGGGACCCCAGGTGACCAAAGAAACATTTTATACCATATGGCAACATGATCTATATACAAAGAGGGGTCAAAAAGGAGGAAGGGGAGAAGGCTCACAGTGAGAGCGTTTGTCTTCCCAAGCCACTTTTATACATGACAGAGTCCTGCTCTCCTAGGGATGGCTGAACACCTGCCTGCCCACAGAAAGTGGTGAATGAATTCCCTGTTTTTTTGCTTTCCTTGCACATGTCGCTTCTGCTTTCCCTATTGACCTGTCTTTATCTCAACCCACTAGTTTTCTCACTTTCACTCTCCTAATTCCCTCCTCCATGCTGGCTGGGTTTGAAACACAGCACAAGAGTTCTTGTGAAAGTCTTGCACAACTCCATGAAATGTAAAAAGATAAAGAGCACAAGGTCTTTTGCACTATATTTACTCAGCCAAGGGCACAGACAACTTGATTCCATTTGAATGTGTGTAATTGTACCTGCATCAAACAAATGTGAAACTGCATGGGAATTTTATTTGGAGTTCGTCCTCAACATGAAACAAACCAAACGAGTTCCCTTCATAGGCTGCATAAATAACTAAATGGTACGAACTTCTGGGCCAGTCACTGGTCAGAGAAGGTACTTCTATGGAAAAGTTTTGGTTTTTTATGCATGATAAGGCTGAATGTTAATTTTTGTACTAGTAGTATTTTTCTATTTTGCATTATGAAATAATAGCAAGCTAGACAATACAAAAAAAATAAATAAATAATATTTACCCATATTTTTACAAACATACTAATGCTATTTTTAATTGTATTGTAAAAGAAATACAAAGGTTTATCAGCTGTGATTTAAGTTGGGCACTAGCTTTTATATCAAAAAATGAAGAGCCTTTTACTTCAGTGGCTATTTTTTCACGCACAAAAAATGTGGCCCCAATCCCTATTACACATTTGAAGAACACTTACATCATCTAAATATACCTCTCTACAGAATATTAAAATGTCATCCACCCTGTGTGTGTGTACATGAATGCACAGAAAGGGACAGGTCATGAAGCTCTTACAATACAGACACTTGTGTTTGTATTAGGAAGGGACACATGGAAAAATATGCTCTCAGCTGATCACTCAAAGTCATAAATTTGGAACAGTCCAGCCGGTGGTGTGCCAGCAACACTGCTTTTCCTAACCTTTGTTTTGTGTCGAATTTAGAATATTTTCTACTTACACTATGAATATCTCTCATATTTATTTCCAAAGGAAGGCTGATTAAAAAAAAACTTTGCCATTTGTATCTACTAAAAAAAGGTTCCTTGGCTTTCTTAAAGAGAATATAATGAACCACTTAATCAGCTCATTAATTTAGCATCAATGTTCACTTAACAATTTCAGATCAGAAAAGTTCTTTCCTATTCTTCTTCTGTGTTCTTACTTATGCTTCCTTCTGTGAGCAAAACTCATCTGCATATTGATATTAAAGAGGCAATAAATTGCAACCATGTAAATGACTGCAAATTTGGTTCTGCAGTCTAAAAAAAAGCACTGAAGCAAAATCATCATCTCTTATGTGTTTTTCATTTAGAATAAACTGTATTTTTACAAATATTAAATTGCTGAATTAAAAATTGCTCAAAGTCAAGATAACCTAGAAGAGGAAAAAACCCAACCCAAACCAGAAAATAAAGCTATAAATATGTTTTAAGTTTTATTTTTCCTCATTTAAATCTTCTGTGAAATATAAAACTTCTGAATTTTACTTATTGTAAAATTTTTTTTGAATAGTATTTTTATAATACCAGTTCCACATTATCATTCTGCATTAGCCTTCTCTATTCTCTTCAAGCTGATCTCTTTTATTACTAAATATACTTTTTTTTTCTGAATACAAAAATTACTTCAGCAAACATTTTACTTTATGAAACTAGCTATATTTATTGTCCCAACTCCATCAGCTACCAGTTCTTGAGCCTTTACATTAAAATGAGCATTCTGATCACTTACAAATATGTACTGGAGTATTATCTGTAGCGCAATTTGCAATACATTTTTTCGTTTTCTGTACTTTATAGTTCCTACATCCTTCTCCTTCCCAGACTCTCAATATTGTTTTCATTTTTAAAAGCCTTCTGTTTATTGCTTCCACTAATCTTTAGATCTCTGCTTAACCTCATTGCCTGCTATTGCCCTTTTCTACATTTAGATTTAACCAGCATGTCAGTTACAGTCTCTCCAGAAGGTTTCTTAGCCAAAA